>JAKKIK010001230.1:0-17945 GCA_024500135.1 Heterodera carotae | reverse complement strand
GGAGAATAAATGTCAGGGAATGGGCCCATCGGGGAATGGGTCAAAAATGTCGGAGAATAAATGTCAGGGAATGGGCCCATCGGGGAATGGGTCAAAAATGTCGGAGAATAAATGTCAGGGAATGGGCCCATCGGGGAATGGGTCAAGAATGTCGGGGAATGGGCACCAAAAGTCGGAGAATAAATGTCGGGGAATGGGCCCATCGGGGAATGGGTCAAAAATGTCGGTGAATAAATGTCGGGGAATGAGCAAAAAGTGTCGGGGAATAGGCAAAAAGTCGGGGAATTGGGCACCAAAAGTCGGAGAATAAATGTCGGGGAATGGGCACAAAAAGGTCGAGGGTTTATTCGGCATCACTCAACGGCATCATATCTTTGGCGAATGATTGAGCAAATTGGGGCAATTTGGCACCCTGCCAAACAAAAATTTGGGTATTTTTCGCAAAAAATTGTCCATTTTGGCAATTTGCGGAGAGAAAAAGTAAGGTTATTAATACAAAATGGAAAAATAAGATAAGTGGGAGAAAGCGAGAGAGAGAGAGGCTGAGAGAGAGAAGAGAGAGGAGAGAGAGACACATTGACCGGTTTTCCAGATAAGAACTATTTACGACCGTTTTCCATCAAATTTAGAGCATTCCTTCCCCCAGGCCATTCTCAAAGGATTTTATGGGCACAAATCGGCGCGAGCACACCACAAACAGACGGCGAAAGGACGAGGGATGAGAGAATAGTGCATTGCCAGAGAATTAGAGAGCGATGAGACAAAACAGTTGGTGTTGGAGTGGGGGGGGGGCGAAGAATAGGCGGCAAATATTAATATTGAGTGGCAGAGAGAGAGAGAGAGAGAAGAGAGAGATGAAGGGCATTCATTCTCTGCAATTTTTTTGATGCCTAAAGTTTTTTGTACCTGGAAATTAGGGCAGCTCGGTTCTCCAAGATCGAGTGCCCAATCCGTAAATAGACCGGGGGCGGGGATGAGGATTTTAAAGACGAGCTAACACAGGAACTGATCACCTGTGATCGGTGGATACTGTGATCGGGGAATGCCTTTGGCACTGGCACTTGGAGTTTTTCAGTGATCAGAGTCTTTGGCATTTGAATTTTTTGATTGGAATGCCAGTGGCCAGCTTTGGATTGGAAGAGATATTTTCGAATATTTGAGGTAATCAGTGAAGGTTTGGTATTTAAATTGTGGAGCAATCAGTTGAATTTGGGGCCTTTATTTTTGAAGGGACTTCAAATGGAGACGACTTTTAAATGGCCACATTTCGCGATTTTATATCCATATTTTTACCATCCATACTAATAATAATACATTATTTGTAGTACATATTTAGTGGGCTATGTGAATACAGTTATCAATCTTGGTATCAAAATTGTGCCATTTTTTTGATGATTTTGACAAAAGTTACATAAATTGGTATCAAAATGTGCCATTCTTTTTGATAACGTTCATTTTTAACTGTGTTACAACATAAAAAAGTTTTTTTTTTAATTTTTCAACATTAATTAAATAATACATATACAAACAATAAGTGCGAAACAATGGTGCTAATGCGCGCCGCTTCAGAGTTACTAAAACGGTATGTGCCGCCATTGTTACACCATATACACGACGAGATGTGTATAAACGGTTTTCCGTAAGGCACTGGGGATGGAAGGAATGAGTAGGGGAGGGGGGAAAGACGGTGACCACAACGGAATGGAAGAAACAGGGGGAAGGATTTGGGTCATAATTGCCCCGAGTGGTTTCTTCTTTCTGCTCTGCTGATAAGTGGATAATGCCGGTGCTGTGTTATTTGGCCATACCCGCCAATGTGTTAAAAATAAGCAAATATGCGTTTGTACTTGGCGCCATGAAGTTTGGGCACCAAAGTAAAAATTTTAGGGTTCAGAAATGTTTGAATAATAATAAAACAGGGGTTTTTGTATCCCATTTCAAGAAAACTTTTAAATTTCCAAAAAACTTGACATGTTTCTCGGTTATTTCAGGGTAGTGGGTCACTAATATGACCTATCTTTCTCACAATTCCCAGACTTCTAACCCCTTAAAGGAATTTCTGTTTGAATTTTCGACCAAATGCTTGAATTTGAAACCGTATCTCTGTATTTTGCGAAATGGAAGTTATACGATGACCAGCTTTACTTGATAAACATAATTTGGAAACTGAAATTTATCGTAATAGGGGGTAAGCTTATTGGTTACCTTGAAATAACCGAGAAACATGTCAAGTTTTTTGGAAATTTAAAAGTTTTCTCGAAATGGGTTACAAAAACACCTGTTTTATTATTATTTAAACATTTCTGAACCCTAAAATTTTTTAAAATTTTTACTTTGGTGCCCAAACTTCCCGGTGCCTAAACTTCCGGCGGCCTTTGTATTTTTAATAAGGCAAAATAACATAAATTTAATTATTTTTAGCCAAAATAACATAAAAATGACTCAGCACGGATAATACCGGCGGGAGGAGGACGGGGATTTGTTGGGTGAGGTGAAAGATGCAGCCAGCAGAGCAATCGCAGAAGAGACTTTGTGCAGCATTCTTACATCCAGCATACAAATCGTTAATTTACGCGCAGAATTTAATTGTGGCTTTGTTTTTTGCGTAAATCAAAATTGGCATTTACCTGCTCGCGAAATTTGTGGATCACACAATTATCTCCGATATCAAACAAATAAAAACCAATCAATGCATTGGAACCATTCATTAGCTAGCTTTTTTTTTGTCCATCCCCAAAGGGGCCGAGAAAAACAGCCTTTCTAAAAAATACCCCTCTCAAACAGCCCGTTTTCCCAAGAGGTCATCCGCGGCGGCGCCAATCAAATTCTTACAACCAACTAACACCAAATCCCATTCATTCAGCAAGGTAGTTTTGGTTCGTCGTCTCTGTGCAGTGGTTAAACGTTTGGACGGCTTGTTTCGTTCATATGCCGGTTGCGCTTTTACAATTCAGGCCATAATAATGTGTACGAGTCATGGTTGTGTTCCGGGTTAGCCGAAACCCTCCGACCCTTTGTAAACTCAAACGCGACTCAGCTTCTTTTTTTTCTGCCGAACTGATATTTTCTTGACACGGAAAAACCTTGCATGAGGGCCAATTGGGCGCATTCCTAATTTTTAGTGGTATCATACTATTTAACAGAAATTCTAAAATCCTTTTTTATGTGGAGTTAAGCCGAAAGCTCTAATAACAAAAGAGGAGAGGTGTTCAATTAAAAGGGATTCAAACCGAGGGAGGGGGGGGGGGGGGGTTCTATTGAAGAAAAAAAAATACAATTTGAGCTATTTTTTGACTGAAAAATTTTGAAAAATTGTTATAAAAACATTCATCGCTCTAATAAAGCCGCCGCCAGAGATTAAAAAAAAAATAAAAATCCATTTTAAGCCAAATTTGAGAAATTAAGGTTGATTAAAAGAATTTAAATTACACATGGACAGTCAATTGATACTTTTATTTTTGAGTTGGAAAAAGACAAAGAATGGAATCTTTGAGCCGAGAAAAAATGCTTAAGCATGTAATTTGTGATAAAATTAAAGTGTTCTTAACGAAATGCTTGATGAGAGAGAGAGATAATAGAAGCGGCGAAATGCCGTCGACAACAAATGAGAACTGTAACAGAACAAAAAGTCGGTCAATGTAATAAATGTGGGGTATGCGTGGTCAAAACATCAATATTCATCAACACTTAAATTACCAAATGGATTGATGGATATATGATGGAGATATATGGACTGTCTTTTCGCCGCTTTTTCATTCATGGAAATTTTAGTTAGGCATCAAAAAAAAATTTTACCGCTTAGCTTCAGACTTACGCACAAACTTCTAAAAACTTAGAGCGCTTTCCAATTACACCGAAATATGTGGAATTTTGTAGACAAAAAACGGTAGACCTAACATGGTTCTTGAGAACGAAAAGGCGGAAGAAATGGCGAGCGGGACATCAAAATTCAAAACAATGCTTTGTTACCATCGTACGAACCAAACAACGCGAAACGGAACCAACAAACAAAACGAAAACGTAAAAAACGAGTCCGCCAATCAGCGACAGACACTTAAAAACAGTAATTGATATGGTCGCCAATTTGTGCGTCCACATATGAAACCTTAAATTATTGTATGTACTTGTTATTTTGGCACAAACATTGTACACTTACGGATAATGAAATCATGCCGCCATTGTGATCGTAATGGGCGGACGCAAGATTAAACACCACCTCCTCCAAACTGCAATAAGGAATTGTTTTTTGAACCAATACAATAAAACCAAAATTGCTTACTTCTGATCACCAAACCCGGAGAAACGATCCTCCATATTTTCCTGTGGTGCGCCGACGGGTAAAACAAGGACAAGACCACGAAAATGAGCGGTCACCTGGATTAAAAACAAAATCAATCAATGAATGAGTGTGACTGGGTAGATTGGGTTTTACACAATCGTTTTTAATCTAGTTAGTATTTTGCCCTGTTTTACCCAGGTAAACAGACAGGACAGTTAGTGTTAAACAACCTATGCATATAATAGGTAAAAACAATTGATAAGATACATACAGATTTGACTTGGAGTGCATTCATCGTTTCGATATGGGCCACAAATGCAGACAACGAAAGCGTGCCAATGTTTACAATCATTGGCGCTTCGGCAGGACTGCCGCTCGAAGAGGTGTCGCTATTTTTCTCCCAAGACGCTGCCATAACTAAAGGAGTTTAATCAATTCCAACAGCGAAAAAAGGGTGGCTTTATTCATTGGAGCGGTTATTTTGGGTCTGAATGGGGTACCTGACAGGAAGGATGAGGAAAATGTCCCGGATCACATAATTCCGATACATGCGAGCGAAACCCCAAATGCCTTAGGATTCCACCTGGCAACCCGAAAAACAAGCCTAATCTGATGACCTTTTTCTCGGTCCGAAATATTGTCACGTTTCACTGAAGAAAGAGCACACCTCGTTATTTCTGAAATTCAAAGAAAGGTTGGTTTAAGTCAAATATTATGATGGTTAATGGAAAAAACATTTGAGATTTTATTTGGGGTGAGACAAAAAAAAAGTGAGTCGCGTGATAACGCAGCAGCATTCAGGAATGTAATTCATACATATGTACTTATATTCAGAAAATGAAGAAAAAACCTAAGGATATAAAAAAGGAAGGAAATTATAGATAAAAATTAATTTAAAAAAAGAACTGGCGGAGGCAGGGTGCGGTCGCCAATCCCAAATTACAGACAAAAATTCAAAAAAAAAATGAATTGGGGGAGACAGAGTGCGGTCGCCCCCGAAATTACAGGCAAAAATTCATAAAAAATGAAGTGGGGAGAGGCAGGGTGCGGTCGCTCCCGAAATTACAGACAAAAATTCATAAAAACGAATTGGGAGGAGGCAGGATGCGGTCGCCAAATCGCGAAATTACAGACAAAAATTCATATAAACGAATTGGGAGGAGGCAAGGATGCGGTCTCCAAACCCCAAAAGTCGGCAAAAAACCCGGCAACACTTGAAAAACTCGTCAAACCCTCACCCCACCCCTGGCAACTGCCGGGTTTTCCATGCAAGATCGTCACTCTGGTGTGAAGGGGGGAGAAGAGTGCTTTTGAAATATGTAGCACAATGAATGAATGCAAAAATGGATTGACAATGATACATATGTGTGAAGAAGATGAATGACAAATATGCTGCCAAAGGTTAAAATGAATCCGATAATACAATACTTTGGTTGGTACTCCATATCGTTTGAAAAAGAAAGAAATTTTCCAAAGTTGATTGAAAAAAGAGATAAATGTCGCCAAAGAATGAAGATGTTGGGAAGAAGTGGTGAATTGCCTGATGAGAAAACCTCCGCAGCTTGTATAAAAAATGAGACCGACCACAAAGTTCTCTCTCTCTCTCTCTTCTGTTAGATTTGTTGTCAAAGTGATAATAATCAGTTGAGAAAAAATGTGGTGGATGTTAAATGTGCAAAGTGAATGTTAGTTTATGTGAAATTAAATTGTGAGAAGACCATTAATGGGATTAAC
Source organism: Heterodera carotae (assembly GCA_024500135.1). Lineage (NCBI taxonomy): Eukaryota > Metazoa > Nematoda > Chromadorea > Rhabditida > Heteroderidae > Heterodera > Heterodera carotae. The sequence goes on along the minus strand of JAKKIK010001230.1, from coordinate 11,932 downwards.
CCCCCACAGAGGGCTCCGATAGGTACTTGAATGGCAAGTACACACACTAGAAATAGTACCCGCGTACGTAATTCCATTTTTCAAAATGTGTGCTTTTTTTCAACAATGTAATTGAAAATTATAATCATTCAATGTCTTGCTTGAACTTCATGTTCCGGCATTGAAATGGGAACAGCAATAGTGTATGGAACGCGCGCAATGGTACTTTTGCGAGAAGGCAATGTAAATAAGCGAGTTCAGCGACGGACAGTTTTTTGTTTTTTCTCAATGAACCTAAGTTCGATATTCAGAAATCGGGTGGCATACTTTTTGCCATTAGGCACCGGTTGGCCCATTCCGGGATGCATTGCGACAAATGTATAAATGTGTCGAAGGGTACATGAAGTTTAGGACTACCATTCTCTCGCCAATGTCGAACACTCATCACTCGCCAAACTCTTGCTCTCGCCAATATTCGGAGACTCATCGTTTTTATTTTTGGGATTCCTCGCTTGTGAAGTCCTCCCAGCAACTGTTGGTCGTCGCCAGCAGGGTTTTTGTTTCGGCGCCTCCCTCAGCGGCGTCGTCCGGCGGCAACGGTTGGTGTGCAAAAATGTTGCGGTAGCCAAAAGTTTCAATGGTCTCGTTGACCACCTCGCCGATGGCGTACCGTCCTGTCGCTTTTATTGGGCATGCTTCACTGTCTCTCCTCATGCTCCAACTTGTCCTTGATGCGCTTTTCCATTTCCCTATGAGGGGACAAACAGTTAAAGCGTGGCGATGATTTAAAAATTAAGGGGGTGGCGATAAATTAAAAATTTTTGTAAGTGTTGGCATTAGCCAAAAAAAATTTGCTTGCCCTTTCTGGGTGACAATGTCCCTCTATCCAACTTCAGCGTGATCAGTCGCTCCTCGTGGCGGTGTCACGAGTGGTGTTAGCCCCCAAACGCGTCATCGTCAAGCCGAAAACGAATGGCACCGCGTCCTTCACGCGCGTGGCACTGCCACGCGGCGCGCGTGCAGAAGAGGCACCGCCACATGAGCCGGTGAACAAACGGCGACAATGCGCCGACTCCTCCCCTCCGGCGTTTGGACCTAAAAATGGCTTCCAATAAGTCACCACTTGGCTACATTACTACAATATAATTTTAGGACGGGACTGAATTGGCCAGTGTAAAATTTTCGTTCGCGCCGGGCGTACAAAGGAGTAAAAATGTGAATCAGTGCTCTAGCCAATTTGTGCATGGCCGAAACCCTCGGGCCGATGGGACACAATTCGGAAACGATTCGGGGTCGGGAAATTTCCAATTTCGGGATACTTATTTGTTAGCGGAACAAAAAAAAAAAAAGTTAAATTCAGAAATACAATACCATTGGGTCGTCAAATCCGAAGGTTTAAACTAATGCGAATGTTTTTACCTAAAATCCCTGCGGTTATGTCAAAACGTTGAGATTTTAAATTATTTTCAAAAAATCCAGTCAAGTGACTGGGTGACTTGGTTCGGACATCCGGTTCGGTCAAACGCCCATCGGATCGCAAACCGGATAGGAATAAAACTGGATTCTGTTCGGACAAAAACCATTGGTTTAATAAGACTCCAAAACAGTCCCGAAAAGCGGGCTTGCCTTTTTGAACAATTTTTTACAACCAAATCATCATCAACCACATTGGCTTTCGAATTTAATTATATAACACCTGTCGATGATCTTCTCCTCCTCTGAGTCACTGTCGCGTGCCGCACTGCGCTTCTTCACCAGCTGGCCACAGTTGGCAATGACAACGTCGGCCAACGGCCGGCTTTTCGCATTCCCTTTGAGATTCGCAATTTTAATGACCACTTCTTGGCCGGAGATCAGCTAAATATATGTGAACATCAATATTGTAATTGTATGATAATTATGCGGCATGTTTTTGGTTTGAATTTCGGTAAACGATTTCGATACTTTCGCATATGGCCCATTTTTCCGGCATTGTTCGACCTGCTTCGAAAGATGTCGAAAGGGCAAGGAAAATTTGGCCAAAAAAAAAATTGTGAAATTTCCGGAGAAAAATCACTAATAACGGTCTGACTTTGCCTAACACAACATGAACACCGACCAGGCATGTGGCGCCGGCTTGGTGGTGATGAAGAATTGTGAGCCGTTGGTGGCCTTTCCACACGGTTGGCCATGCTGAGCATGAACGGTTGGTCATGTTTGGCCGCCCGCGAATGCCTCATCCTCAAACACACCGCCGTAAATAGACTCACCTGAAAATTGGGCAACCAATATTGAAATGAATAAACAACATTTAGGAAAAAAGCATATTCTGGCCCCGATTTATTAAGGTTACAGCACAAATAAGCGAAAAAATTTTGGGAAAACCGTCTATTTTTCTTAACCCTGTTTTGCAATTTCAAAATAGACCCCCAAAAGCCGGCAATGACGGGTTAATAACATCCCTGATCCCGTTCATACCGAATCGTTTCCCAACCGCCTCATTTTTCTTAACCCCTGCTGTTCATAGCATTTACAATAATTGTCCGAAAACGCTTTGTACAAATGTAATAAAAAACCAATCAGGGTCTAAAATGGGTTTAGGTATTCATCCAATAATGCCACCCGCCGCCGCCGTTCACCTCCTGTCCCGTTGGCTGCACTGAAGTCGCCGCCCTGGACCATGAAATTTTTGATGACCCGATGGAACATTGAGCCTTTGAAGTGCAACGGCTTGCCAGTCACTTTGGATCATCATAGTTTTTAAAGTGCGATTTCAATCGCGTGCGCATAGGAACACCTTTTTTCGGCATTGTTTCGACCTGTTCCGAACGATGTGATATAATAAAAAGCAAAGGAACAATTTGGTCAAGAAAAATTGCGCAAATTTGCGGAGAAAAACAAAAACCATAAAAAACGGTCTGACTTTGCCGAACATAACATGGACACCGTCCAAATATGGTGCCCGGCTTGGTAGTGATGAAGAATTGTGAGCCGTTGATGGCCTTTCCACACGGTTGGCCATGCTGAGCATGAACGGTTGGTCATGTTTGGCCACCTCATCCTCAAACACACCGCCGTAAATGGACTCACCTGAAAATTGGGCAACCAATATTGAAATGAATAAACGACATTTAAGAAACACTCTGGCCCCGATTGTTACTAAAAATCGTAAATCATATAGAGCTTTTCGATTAACATTAATTTTGTAAAATTGGTTGAAATTACTGTCCCTAAACTTGGTCCACGCCAAACTGACCAAGACCGCGTCGTTCATCTCCTGTTCCATTAGCTGAGCTGAAGTCGCAGCCTCGACGGAACACTGAGCCCTTGGAAGTGCACAACGGCTTGCCAGTCATTTTGCCAATGCCGGCCTGGCAAGTGATGAACTCACTAAATACTGTTGGAATTTTAAATATATTGAAATTTTTGTGGCGTTTTGGTTTGTTTTTTCTTTAAATTCTTTTACATTTTTACTTAGTTCGTTCAATCGAGCAAATACATAGTTTGTGAAAAAGGAGAAGCGTGAGTGAGTTGGCTTTAATGTGGAAAACACAGCCCCTAATAATGATTGCATTTTAACCAAATTATTTACTCAATAAATATTTGAATTTAGGCAACCAATTTTAAATTGAAGGGAGCGCGAAAACGCACTAGGCTAACAAGCGTAATAGTCAATGGCTCCATATCAAAAAGGCCTTCAAGCGGTCCGCTGCTACGGGCGCTAATTGCTCTCTTCAGGGCGAAAAAAACTAACCAAAACGGCCCTCTTTAGGGCAACAAATGTGTTTAAGACGGATTAAATTTTTCTTGAATTGTGAGTTGGTAGACTTCAATAAAATGCACACAGATTATATGCAAAAATGTACAATACTACATCAAGTTTGTTTATTTTCGAATTGTGAAGGAGAAACAAAGAATGGAGTCCTTGAGCAGAGAAAAAAAAGTGGTTTGATAAAATTTAAGTGTGTGTTTAATAAAAATGGTATAAATTGGTCTGTCAACGCGAGTTGCGTGTATTTGGTCACAGACGGCGCCACTGATTGATAGGGGAAAAAACAAAGAATCATCGCAAATGAAAAACTAAAATGGGATAGGAATGGTGAGGAAAATGTGAATCAAGTGATCATTTTGTTGATCAATCAATCATTTTCAACACAATGATTTGGTATGCCATCAAACATTTGGAACCAACCAACAAAAGTCTGCCAACCAGCAGAGGGACTAATAGCGATAATTAACGAGCAAGCCTAATGACATGTCAACAAATGTGACCTTAAATTATTATGTGTAGTATTTATGTAGTCTTTGTGTTGTACTTACAGTAAAAAAAAGGACGCCGTGAGGCGAAAGCCTTTGTTTTGAAGCCAAAGTGTACAGTAAATCTTCCAAACTTAGAAATTAAGAATTAGTTATACAGTAACATTTGTTCTAAATTTTGAATTGACTCGAATTCGAGTCCGGGGGGTTCGAAATTAGTTGAAATAGATGTCAGATTTGTGAGCCGCGACCATGAAAATGGTCCAAATGTCCAATGGTCAAAAAATCCAATGGACAAAATGTCCAATCAGCCAAAAACGGTCAAAATGTCCAATCAGGCCAAAAGGTCCAACGATCAAAATGTCCAATGAAACAAAAGATTAGGTCCAATTTTCTAATTTGTTTTTATTTTACACAAAGCCCATAAATTATTCGCTTGGATGGGTTTTTTACGGAATAAACTGTTTTGTGCTCTTTCTTCTGATTGGATCTTTTGACCGTTTTTGGCTGATTGGACATTTTGTCCTAGCGCCCAAAAACCCTTACAAATTAGAAACTTGCCTACAAAATCTTTTTGAAATTTGATAACAATGGCTTTGTTAACATTAACCATAGAGGGCATCGATAATAAAATGCTTACCAGTGTTCTCCATACCCAGAAAAGCGATCCTGAACATTTGTCTGCGGTGCCTTTACTGGAATGGATACAATACGACGACGAAACTCAGCCGTCATCTGCCGGGGGCGAAAAACGTTTCAATTGATGAGAATTTAGAACGGGATTTTCTCATTAGTAATGCGTAAAAACTGTGAGTGCTAAACAGTAGTGACATTCGAGAGTCAAAAACAGTTCTCGACGACTTGAGTATATGTTAAGCAAGTTTGCCAGAAATTTATCCAAAAATTTCTAAATGTTCATTCAAAATTCCATCTTTTCAGGGTGTATGCCGCGATTTTCGAATGGTTCCCGTTTAAAAGAAAACGGAAAACCGTAACCAAACGGAAAACTCGGAACCGGAAACTTCGATTGTGTTTAAGCCTAGCAAAAAAAAAACCCCATAGGTGGAAACATACGTGTCGAATACGATGACCAGTCATCGTTTCGATATGGGCCACAAATGCAGACAACGAAAGCGTGCCAATGTTTACAATCATTGGCGTGTAGGGCGTGCCAATGGTGACAGTCATTGGCGTGTTGGATTGGCTACTAACGGCAAATGATTTGTCGCTTTGTGAAGACATTTTTGCCTTAAAGGAGTTTAATGATAAATTTGGTTCTCTGTATTACCGATCGCTAACGGCATCTTTTAAAATATTTAATCGATTGGTATTGATTTTCTTTCCCATAAAAATGTTTCTGTGAAATTGGTTTCGGGGGGCAGGGACGTATCTAGGGGGGGGAGGGGGTACACGGGGTACGTACCCCCCCCCCAAGGCCCGGAAGAAACTTTTTTCTCCATTAAGGGGAAGGAAGTTTATAAAAAAAAAGGAAAATTGGAACATTTTTCTTAATTAATTTCATAAAACTATTCAAAAATCTCACACTAGCGATTTGTCCTAGTGTTAAGCGACCGACAACACAATTTTTATCTCAGGTTCAAATCCTTTCCATGTTACTGATTATTATTGGTCATTTTCGCCTAAACTTCCTCGAATTTAGCCTAAATTTTTCTTAAGAAACGTGGCTATATTTTTCAAAAATTTCTCGGCGGTGCCGAGTTCGGGCGAAATCAAAAGTACACCCCTAAGAATTGCCCAAATCCTGGATACGTCCCTGTCGGGGGGGGGGGGGCAGAATTGGGCACAAATTTTCCTTCCTTTTGCTGGGGAAAAGCGAAATTTTTCAAATCGGGTGCAACATATACATACACAAGCTGGGAAAACAATCAGCGCCAAATTCAACCGCAAACTCGAAAAGCTGCCCGAGGCGCTCCGGATAACTGAAATCCGAAACATTATTGTTGTACGGCAGTTCAAAATGAGAATTTTATGCAATTTACAAAATTTGTATTTGGTAAGACCAGAGACAAGGAGAATTAAAAAGAAAGGAAATTACATAAGTATGTGGTTGCCGAAGAACGCAAATTGCGGGAAAAGAATGAAGAGAGAGAGAGAGAAAAGATGCAGTTGAAGATTAAGCGGATCCCGTTGGATTTGCTGTCAACGTGATTAGGATCAGTTGAGAAAACCATTAAGGGATTTTTCCATATATCTGCCAGAGAGAGAAAGAGAGAAGAGAGAGAGAAATGAAAGCATCTCATGGTTTGAAAACTAATGTGCCTAATAAAAGTCCAGTCTAAAAATCACTTAAAATCTCTCAAATTTTTGGAAAAATCCTCTTTTCCTCCTCTATTAGTGCCCCCGGGGTAATATTAAAAAAGTCCGGAATTCGGACCCCGGCTCCATCCCTGCCTTTGCGTTAGCGTTGGTTCAATTCCCTGTGAGAGAGCAAACAATTAGTTAATTCGGGTTGAACCCGTCCGCCTCGAAATTCCCTGACTCGTACGGACTAGAGAGCTTCGATCAAAAAAAAAAAAGCAAGCCAATGAATGTGATGATCTTACCTTGATCAACCTGGTCTCAACTTATTCGTCAACCCTGCAGCAAATAGAGAGATTGAGAAAGGCCGGCCTGCAAATACTCTCTTGGTTTGAGTTTTGAAATTCAAATTGGAAGTGAATTTTTAAATATCGAGAAATCCAACAACCAACCCCAAATTACAAAGGCAAAAAAGTCGTAATAAATTAAACATTTTTATGTAGTACATACATAATTCAATTCAAAATGTAGGCAAAAAACGAGAAATGCAACAACAAAAAAGGAAAAAAACATTTTTGTGCGCGATGGACCAAAATGTGGAGGAATAATGGGGACATTTGCCACCGCTGCCGCCCAAAGTGTTGGCCATACATACACATACTGCGTGAAATGAATTTCAGGAAATTTTGAAGAAACTTACACATAACGAAATTCCTCAAATAGGAACTCTAGGGCACTTCTTTTCAAAACTACCTCTTGGGGGGCTTCTATTGAGGGGGTATGGGGGAGAGGAGGGTCTCTATTAAGTAGAGTCGGGATGAGCAATTCCACAGGGGGCTTCTAATATAATCAAGTGTGCCCAAAAATTTTATTAAAATTCCGTGTCCGAACACTCTTGAAAATCGCTACCCATTTCTGGACAATCCGCGGATATCCGCTGGCGCAAACTCTGGCCCGTGTCATCCAATTTAACAAAATATTCTCCATCATCAACCCTGTTTGGACAATCCGTGGATTGTCCGTGGGCACCCCTGGGGAACTTCTATTTTTAAAGTGCACACATTCCGTGTGGGGGTCTTCTATTAGAGGAAAGCCAGTATTCACATACCACATGAAAATGTTCAATTTTTCCTCGTCACAGAAATGAGGTGATGCAGAAAAAATGGTACAGGAACATCATAATGTGGCACAATACACACACAAGTATACATATATAATGTGTCGTTGCAAGTCAACCGCCGCCAATAATATAGCAAAAAATGGGCATTAAATTTCTCTCTCTCTCTCTCTCACATTGTTGAATTAAAAATGGCAGCACAAATGGGAGAGGGGGCGAGGCGAGGGGACACACACACACCGCAGAGGTAATGTTTTTTGAATGCCAAAAAAAGGAGCCGATTGATTTTTGGGAGGATCGGGACCGCAGTCCCGGCCTAAATCCTACCAAAAAAAAAAGTAGTGGCCCATTCAGCAGGGTTGCCGCGGGTTGAGAAAAAATATCGGGTGGGTCGCCCAAAAAAAGTTCGGGTCGGATTTTGGGTTGACATAAATACCGGGTCGGGTTGCCCGAAAAAAGTTCGGGTCGGATTTTGGATTGACAGAAATACCGGATCGGGTTGCCCGAAAAAAGTTCGGGTCGGGTCGCCAAAAAAACCGGGTTTCGGGACCCGCGGCAACCCTGCCAATCAGACCAAAATTTGTTCCCCGCCACTGCGGTGTGTGTGTTCGTGCTCTGCTGTTTGTCGATGATCAGTAACAACAACAACAACAACAACAACAGCAATAAGCTGTAGTAGTAGTAGGAGGAGGAGGTCCAAGCACATTGCGTAACAAAATGAATAAAACAATGACGCCGAAGGGGACGACCACCGCCGCAAAAATGTGTTCGGAGGAGGCCGATCAGTCGCAGGTTCTCTCCTTCACAATGATGTCCGTGACGGCGTCAAACACAAACCTGCGGGGGTAAATGTTGGGAGTAAAATCAATTTGTGGTGATGAAAATTGTTGGCATGAACCCGGCGGGGAGGGTCAGACCGAAATCACTAAAAACAGAACGCCAAACATGAGTACGGCTTATTCCCATCCTGGCTAAACAGGACTGAAGGTCGAACGGTCCGAATGATACCAAAATTTCCAAATGTTCAGTTTAGCATTGAAACCAATCGGTGAGGTAGAAATGATCCACGGGAGGGGGGCTGTTTCGCTAAGAACACGCATTTTTTGGCATTTCGTTCACCCCCCTCCCTCCGGCGCCATTTTTCGAAAGAGAATGGTCCCAGAGGCCCACCGGGCACAGCCATTCTCAAATTGGCGGGATTAGAAAAAAGATGGACATGTGTGTTAGTTTCTTTTTGTGGTAGTGTAATTCAGCAAAGCAATAAATTCTCTCTCTTTCTCTCTCTCTGAAAAAAGCAGTTTTGTATACAATACATTCAAATATCCTTAAAACATAATTCACAAGCAGCAAGCAGTTCAGGCAGACACAGCATATATGTTAAAAAAAGCATGCAAGGTGGGCGGCGGCGGTGATGTCGGTTTTTTAAACCCGCCGGGGGAGGGCCAAACAAAATTTTCAGTTAGACCGGATTTCCGATTTTCATGCCAAAAAAAAAATTGTTTTTTGGCGGGGGAGAGCAAGCAATTGGGGGAATGGGGGAGGGGAGGGTTTCGAGGGCATGTTCTCTAAAGCCGCTGGGCGCACCACGGACGTCGTTGGCGTTGTTGTTAGTGTTGTCATGGCCGTTTAATTATGGTAGCAAATGTGGGAGGGACGGAGAGAGGTAAATATTAATGCAAAGCAGAAGCAGCAAGAACAGCGCGGGCAGGCAGAAAACAGCAACCACCCCAAACACCACCAAGCGTGTTCAGTGTGTGATCAAATCCATGGTTGGTGGTGATCACCGCCGGCCGGCCGACCACCGCCCGGTCAAAACAGCAGGCCACACTGGCGCAGGTTCTCCTTCACAATGATGTCCGTCACGGCGTCAAACACGAACCTGATGTTGTTGGTGTCGGTTGCGCATGTGAAATGGGTGTAGATCTCCTTTTGCCCATCCTTGCGCTTGTTCAACGACTCAAACTGATATTGGATGTACGTGGCCGCCTCCTCGTACGTATTTGAGCCTGACAACAAAAAATGGGGGAAAAAAATTAATTAGATGAAGAGAGTATGGGATTGGTGCATGCCAAATACGGCCTGCCAAAATTTATGGGCATAATTTCGCCAATTTATACAATCTTGGTAAGAATCGAAAGATCAATTGTTTGAAATTCTGATAATGCAGAAGTTAGACGATTAAAGAATAACTAACTGATATGTGTTAATTAATCAAAAAAAATTTTTTTTTGCAACTTATAAATCGAAGTTTTTCAATTGTTATAGCCTTAATTTTTTGAAGGACTTCAGTTTGTAGAAATGGCTGACAAAAAAGATTTAAAGAATTTTGTCTGAGATCGGGTTCAGCCAATTACCCAATGGAAAAAAAATCCGAGGCCCAATAGAAATTCAAAGAAAAAATCGCACCTTTGTATTCCGGAAAGCACAACGTGAGCGGTGACCTGCGAATTTTCTCCTCAAAAAGGTCCTTCTTGTTGAGGAACAAAATGATGGACGTGTTCAGGAACCATTTGTTGTTGCAGATGGAGTCAAACAGTTTCATGCTTTCGATCATCCGGTTCTGGATTTACGGGATTGATAAGTTTTTTTTTGGCGGGAAACACCCGGATTAGGGGTTTCGACAAAAAAAAATTTGGAAGCCGAGTCCCATTCCACACCCCAAAATAAAACGGGATATTCCAGGCAATTAGGGTGAGTCATTTTTTTTCACAATTATTCTAGCTATGGACCACAAAAATGTTCGAAAGCCGTACCACGGAACCTGTACCACAAAAATGTTCGGAACCCGTACCACAAAAATATGCGAAATCCGTATAACAAATGCGGTTATTTCCCCAACTAAGTACTACCAACACATTCGCATAATCGCCCAGCAATTAAAATTATGCATTCATAAAGAATATAAGCGATTTATTTGATTTAACTTTTTTTAGAAAAGTATTTTTTTGACACTTGTATATAAAATTTCCCGAGGTTCGTGATCAATGAAACCGAAGATTCTCGAGAAAGAGACCCAACGACAAGACCGAGATTTGATCCCGAGGCTGAGACCTCAAAAAAAGAATATCGGGTCCGAAAAAAACTCTCGATGAACTGTATTCTCTGCCAGCAGCAGCATTTGTGCCACAGGCAACAGTGAACTGCTTGCGGCGGCTTACTTGAAATTGAGATCCTGTAAGTGAAGTGCGTTTCCACAATGCCCGTGGTTTTGACCCGTGTGCGCAACACGTCGTCCTGGGTGGGCCCATAGCCGGGCTGTGCCACACGGTCCAACGAGTTCAGGTAGTAGGCGGCCGAGTCGTTCAGCTGATACTCGCGCGAACGCTCAAAGCACTCCTGCACACCGCTGTCCGCCCACAGATGCTTCATGACGGAGGCAAGCTCAAGCGGCAGTTCACCTGTGTTGTGTAGCAATCAATGAATGCAAATTCTTGTTGGGTTTGTGGATGTTTGTTGGGCAAAAAGATATTTTTTTTTCATGGAGTCGTTTAGGCAAATTTTTTTTCTGGTCCCGGTTCGTTTAAGAAAAATGTGCTGTAAGGCAAGCTAACCAAATCCTCAAAAGCCCAAATAAAAAACCGGCAAGTTAAAACGACCCGAATACCGAATAGAGCCAAAAATATCCCCTAGGATCGAATGTCGTCCTAATTTTTATGTACGATCTATTCTGACTTTAATGGAATGACGACATTCGGACAAATTTGCTAAGGCCAAACAATTCGGGTAAACCCATACCGTCTTCCGTTGTTTGTGCGAGCTGGAAAAAGTGCACTGACTCCTCCTTCCGGGACGGCGTGGAAAAGGCATCGCCCTGAGAATGGCCATCATTGACTGGATGGTGTTTGAATATACCTAAACAAAATGGGTACAAAAAAATTTTCAATGCCATATCCCAAATTAGTAACAAAATTCATATAAAAATTGATAGACCCTACGAATCACCGCGCTTGGTTAAAAAATTTCAAATATTATCAAGTTAACAGAAAAATGCTAAAAAAAAACTGAGACCATCGGTGAATTTTTCTTACAGCCCATCCAAGCCCGTATCCAGAAAAATTTCGGAGGGGGGAATTGGCTAACTGAGCGCGCCATTTCGGCGCCGCGCTGAAATGGTCGGCCATTTGAGCGCAAAAAATTTATGGGTCCAATTTATACTAATTTTTTTCCTGGCTCTGCTATTTTGTCAAAAAAATGATAAATTTTGTTAACATTAAAAATTTTAAAAATCATGTACCATTATGGGAGAAAAAAAATCTTTTTTTTTTCATTTCGGGGGGGGGGGGGGAACTCCCCCCCTTCCCCCCCCCTTCTTTCGGGCTCGCCGCCCTCCCCCCCCCCCCC
>JAKKIK010001229.1:0-17951 GCA_024500135.1 Heterodera carotae | reverse complement strand
CAATTTGGAAAATATTATAAATTTGTGTGTGCTTTATGAGAAAAAAGTATACACCTATGATTTTACTCTATTGTGAAGGCAAGAGGATGATTTTTTAATGATTTAAAATAAATTTTAAAATGGGGACGAATCGACGTTTTTGGCTTTGGGGACGAATCGACACGGGGACCAATCGACGCGGGGACCAATCGACACGGGGACCAATCGACGCGGGGACCAATCGACACGGGGACCAATCGACACTGGGACCAATTGACAGCGCGCCTAATATGTATCTGATTTGAATATTTGAATAGACTCACAAATATTTGAAACCTTTTGCCACAAAATACTATGGAATTTCAAAAAAAATTCAAGGAAGTTTCGGACCATTAAAATAAGGATTTGCTTAAAAAATTACTTGAAATATTGCTAAAAAATGGTAATGTACACAAAGCATGTTCATTATTCATGAGAATTATTAAATATGATGTTATATTTTACATTAATCTGCTTGCCTTAAATGCCAGAATATGCAATTTTGCTAATTGAGAATTCGATATTAAAAATCCATTATTTATTTATTCTTCAATTTTAAATAAATTTTCTCTTTATTTGCTTTTGGAAGAATAAAAATTTTGAGCTTTTGCGATTTTCTTTCGTTTCATTTCCTTTCGCGCGAATTAGGCGACACGGTGACGAGTACGCAAAGCAGCTGCATGAACATATTTGTTGTAGCTTTGTGCCCCGGTTGGGCTTGCTCCCGCCGCATGTTGCGGTGCTGCTGCAGGTGCCACTGCAGCGGCGCCACCTGCTGGGCCACCTGCTGACACGGATATGTATTTGTTAATTACAATACATAAATATACCGACATGAAATGGATTAATACATATCATGAATGTACTATTGCTTTTATGAATTTGTTACCTCCTTGCGGTCCGCCAGGTCCTTGGGGTCCAACAGCTCCAGGCTGACCGTTTGAACGCTCAGGGCACGGACAGTACTCAGCCGGAGCACCTGCAAAATGTACGGTCACTCAAACGCATGAATGGTTGGCACTTACCGGGCGGTCCGGCTGGGCCTGGCGGTCCTTGCTCGCCGGCTTTGCCCTGAAGTCCGGGAGGGCCTTGGGGTCCGTGTTCTCCGGGAGGTCCTGAAGAGGACGAGGCGTCAATTAGCTTTTGAAATGGCATAATGTATGATTATTTACCTGGCGGCGAGTCTTCGCCTCGCTCGCCGGGCGGCCCCTCCTCGCCGGCCTCGCCGTGGGGGCCAATTTCGCCCTTTGGACCCGGCTCGCCCTTGGCGTAACCGATGCCCTGCTCGCCCGGAGGTCCACGGGGTCCAGCCTCGCCCACTTCGCCTTGAAGACCGATTTCGCCCTCTGGCCCCTCCTCGCCGGGCTGTCCTTCGCGTCCAGGCGATCCGGGAGAACCTGCAAAAAACTTTTTCAAAATTTGTTCATACATCCGATGCCACTGCCAACTGACCCTTCGCTCCTTTCTCGCCCCGTAGTCCTCGCTTTCCTTTATATCCCGGAGGACCAGGCGGGCCAGCAGGGCTAAATTAATTAAGTAATTGGTATTTATTTAGAGGTTTTATCGATTAATCCCACTTTTATTTCCCAATAATATATAAAAATGTTATAACTGACCAAGGCGCACATTGTCCACCAAGCTGTGAACCGAATGCGGCAGCACTTCCACCAGGAACACCAATTCCGCCCGGAAGACCGGGCTGTCCGTCTTGACCCGGTTCGCCCGGGATTCCGGGCGTTCCCTTCGGTCCCTGAGGGCACGCTTGACCGCCACCGGCAGCACCAGAAGAAGAGCTGGCAGCTACAGCCGGACCAACACCTCCATCTTTTTTGAATTTTTTGATTTATTATTTTACCATAAAATTCAGAATTTTAGCTATATGCCAAAACTGATTATTTTTAGTGTTATGATTCTGCCCAGATGTTCAAAAAATGTACATGATTGACGCCGGTGACGGGCGTTCGCGTGCTCTTTGCGATTTTGTTCGCCCTGCGTCATAATGTCGCGCCACATGTTATTGCTCTGCAAAAAAAACAAATCAATTTTACCTAATATTTTGACAAGTTTTGGTTGTTCGGTTCTGACCATGTCCATGTAGATTTGGCTCTTCTGTGCCAATTCGCTCTGGAGATTGGCCACATCGTTGAGCATCAACGGGACGCCAATCAGAATGGCACCGAATGAAGTGATAGCCAAAATGGCCGAAGTGGTCAAGGCACCGGTCGGAAGGTCGCCCATTCTCAGTTTCTTGGATGAATTCAAAATCTAAAACCATATTAGGATTAATAAACACTATTGTTGAATGTATTTTTTTGAAAGATTAATGCTTAAATGCAAAATGTTTTAAAAATTGAATGCTTTATAAGCATTGTTGGAAATCCCATAAAATGGGATGGTGTAAATGCTTTCTGTGACTTACAACGATTATTCGCATTTTTATATAGAAGTTTTCATGAACAAAAAAACGAATTAAGCATTTTTGACAGATCACCTCCGTTGCCGGCGGCGGGTGTGAGAATGTTTTCTTTGATCGGAATGCGAGATATCGTCGGAAGAGCAGCAAAATGAATGGGGGGAAGGGATGTGCAGCAGCATGCAATTTAGCTTTGGAGAATGGATGCGCGAAAAGGGTTGCTTCACTCACTCACACATCAACGGACGGTTACGAATAAAATATGTAACTCAAATCCCCTCAAATCCCCCCCCCCCAAGCAGCAGCATATCGCATCATCCGCTGTCCGTCGTGTCCCCCGAGGGATGCAAATGGACAAGTTTCCCTCAGCATCCCATCCCATCGACAGATCGCTTTCTTCAAAAACTGATCTCCGACAATCGGCAACGGAATGATGTGATCCATCCATCATTATAACCATCTGCTGAATTACACGGACGGACCCAGCTGTGAGCAGTGAGAGAGAGAGAGCAGCTGATTTGTGAGGGCCGATGGGACTGTTGTGTCCCCCTCTCCTCTGATTAATATGCCCGACCAACTCTCATCATCCATTCATCCATCCCTTCATGGTCATGGCGTTCTTGTGCACATAGGCTTAACATTTCCACCTCAAAAAATGAACTTAATAACAAATGCACATAAATTTAAATGTCCAGACCTTAGCGATAAAAAGAAAATAGAGAACATTTGTAAATGATTTGCTTAATAGTTTTGTAATTCATGATGTAGATGATGTGAATTAGAAAAAAGTGTTTTCTTCATGCTTTTGAAAGTGTCGCCAATAAATTTCAATGCCGACGGCATCGATTATTCTCAATTCCGAAGAGATTTTCAAATTTTTGTTTTTGGAAGATTAATTTTTAAGAAATTTTCTTGGTCATTAATTCGTTGTGAGTTTTTTATTTTCAATTGCGTTCTTTATCCCGAGAAATGTCATTCACGCCGTCTTCGGTACTCGACACTTTCGCTGCATTGTTTTAGGAAGAAAAAGAAAAGAATCCATCGATGCCAATAGTCGGAAAGTTTTTATTGGAATTATTACATTTTTGATTTTGTTTTGTTTGTCTTTTTGGCATGTCATTTATCAAATGATTCTATTGTAATTCAACTCACAAATTTTAAAACTTTTTGTTTCATTTCTTGTCAAAGTGATTTTTGATCAAATTTCAAGCAGTTGCCTAAGCGAAATAAGGCTCATTAACGCAAATATAAACAAACAATTTGTCTTGGTCAGTTTATTGACAACAGTTGTCCGAATTCTCAGAGTTAAGTTAAGGAGGACGATTAAAGTTTAAATATTAGCCATCATTGAAGTTTGGATTCGGTTAATAAATTTCAGTAGTAGGACTCAAACAAATTATTTGTCCTCAATCATAAATGATAAAAAAGTGTATATAAGTAATATATTTAATATACCCGTAATTCCTAAAATAAAGCTTCCCTAAAACAAAGACCCCCTTAAAATAAAGCCCCCTTTTTGAGATGGGTTGGAAAATAGAGCCCCTGTAGAGCCCCCTGAAATAAAGCCCCCTTTTGAGGAGGGTTAAAATAAAGCCCCCAGGGGTTTTATTTTAGGAATTAAGGTATTAATAAAAAGAATTACTCATTGAATAAAAATGTTATTTTTATCATTTTTACTCTTGTTCTGTTACATTTGTTCAACGACGTCGAAAGATTGGGATGAATTGCGCGGGTTGCCCGGACGAAAAGGTGAAATGGGCGAACCGGGAGAACCAGGCAATTTTTTGAAATATTGAAGGCATAATTGAAACTATTATTTAAACTTTTTTAACCATTTAAAATTGTTTTCAGGTCTTCCCGGTCTTCCAGGTAAAAAAAAAATTTTTATTGATACCAAGTTTGTAGAAATTGTAAAAATGTTATGGCCCCCAAAATTTCTCTCGGGACCCAGATAGTTTTTATGAAATATCCTAGAACCCATTAAAAAATAATGAACAAAATAAAAGTTAAATAAATAATAAATTTAATAATTTGTGAAAGGAATTTGTCCGAATGAAAATTGTGGTGGAAAAAGAACAAAGCGACAAATGTCAAGCAGCAGCAGCAGCAGCAGAAGACAACAATTCCACGCAGAAGAAGACATTGAGGAACAAATCACAAATTTGGCAATTAAATTGGACGACAAAATCGACAAAATTCGACAGCGTCTGACAAAATTGGAAGAAGCCAACCGACCAATATTGTGATTGGTCTGAACAATACTTAAAATGATTTTAGATCGAAGTCTCCAATGGAAAGAATCGCTTTTTATTGTAGTTTTGACGGAAAAAAATTTAAAAATATGCGGGTTTTTAAACTTCCATTTAATTTTTAATGGAGAAATAAATTTTTGTTTCATCGGTGGTGGGGGGAGGGGAGGGCGCTTCAGCTCCCAGTAGCCTCCCCTCCGCCCTCTACGGACCTGACACTATATGTACACATATGTAGTTAATTGAGTTAAAGTTTCTGAAAGTACGAATTTCTAAAATTTTGAATCTTTGGCCACCATCGGCGGTAAATGGCTGATTATTCGGATGGACTTTCGAGTGGAAATGTTTGCCGGTGCTTTGATGCCGAGTGCCGCTTTTCGTAATGTACCGTTAGTTAACATCAGAACCCAAGGCTGGCTCAGATTTCCGATTTCCTCCACCAATGTAAGCAGAAAGTAAATCACGTATGAAAAGGCCACGCTCGTGTAAGACAAGCAGTACATCAATGTCTAAAAATAAAAGCAAATTTGGTACATAAATTATTATTTATTTCGTTACTGTCCCATCGCCGGCACTCGAAGATAGTTAGAATAGATGCACAGTGACGAAAAGTACAGTGACGAAATGCCTGGCCACCTGTTGGATTTTTTTGGCAATATTTTGGCATTTTCCAGAAATTTCTTAGCAAAAATGCAATAAACCTGAAAATGCACCCTTTTACTTGTCCTTTTTCAACTTTTTTCAAAAAAAATTTTATTAATTCAAATTCCGAAAGTAACAAAATAAAACTCTACATTAATTCTTCATTTGATTTCCAAGTACCCTGAAGGAACTTATTGAATTTTTATCCAAAAATTTTAATTTGTCTAGTGCAAATTTGTCCGACAATCGAATGCGTTTTACCCCCCGAACACCTCGAAATGTAACTGATTTGCAATTGTGCTGGCGAAATTAATAAAGACTGATACTTAACTGGGATTTTTTTGCATAAAGGCACTTGATTTTTCAAACTTTTAGCACATAAATATTTTATTACATATTTCAGAGTTTTAGCACATAAAAATCCTAGCCCTACTCATCAAGCATATAAATAGCTCAATAGGCGATCAACTTTAAATCGGCGGAATGTAAAAATGCCAAAATGAAAATTGCGCCTCGGACGCGACAAAATACTCGAATAAACTTAATTAAGACATTCGTATTATCAGTCGGTAAATGCTCTCAATGTGAATTTTTTATTTTTTTTTGGGTCGGTCTAAACCAAAACCCGAACTTTTTTCGGCCGACCCCAAAACTCGACCAGATTTAATTAAGAACAGTAAAAATAACAAACCAAAATGCCAATAATGGCTAATATGCGGAAAAGAGGGTTGCCATTCAAATTGACATTGGTAATCAGCACGTAAATTATGCGCAAGTAAAGCGGCACAGTGATTGCCTCGTAAATGACATAAGCGATAAAAACGACCAAAGAAATCATTTTAAATCAAAAATATTTTGAAATTTCTTTACTAAAAAAAAATAAATAATTTTTGCCATTGTTTTAATTAAATGCGGTGTTTGTGTTCTCGGTGACACTTTGCTATTGTAAGGGGAAGGGTGTCGCTAGGCGCGCGGAAAATAATTGTTGGATGGAATTGCCCATTTAATGCATGTTTCAACTACCAATTACATTTATCTACAATATAATGTATTACTATTAGAGCGGAAATATCGCAACGTGTTAATGGAATTTCAAAAAAATTAATTATGCGGTTAACGTCACAAGTGGTTGCGATTATCAGTTAATTCAATTTCATGGTGTCAGTTTGCGAAGTGGGAATATAGAAATTAAAAACTGAACTTGTTAGCAATTCAATAAGGAATGGCAATATTTTATAATAAATTTTTTTAATCAGGCCAACTTTTGGTCTAAACAATTTATTATAATGAAAAATCATCATCAAAATAAATACTAAATTTGTAGTAAATAAAAATAAGCTAAAAAGCAATTTTCCAAAAGTTTTAGTGATTTGAGTGATTTTTGAGTACATGATAATTTGTTCATTGGAAGTTCTATAAAAAATTGACCAATAATAAAAGCATTTGTTTAAAAGACTTTTGTCCGGTGGAAATCAATGATAATTTTTTTTGAATTGGCCAATTTTATTGGCCACCACTTCGTTCAGTTGCAAGCCCAAAGTGATCTTGTTCATTTTCTCATCATAATCCAAGCTAAGCCGTTGATCTTCATCCTGGTATTCTTCAACCAAAAATGCCCTCCTATTCTTTATGTCCACCAAAATTTGCTTGCTCTCCTCATCGGACTTCAAAAGGTCCTCTTTTTGCTTGAGTAATATGTGCACAATGTTGGCATTGGCACGGCCTGCCCGCCTCATTTGGGACTTGTTCTGATCAATCTCTTTTCTGATCAGCTCCATTTCCTGCTCCACTAAGCTCCATATTTCATCCAATTCATCAATGTCTTTTTGGCGCTTTTCTCTCCTATTCTCCATTATTGCTTTCATCTCTTCGTGCAATTGGTTTTGCATTTCCATGAACTGTTCTTTTTGGTGTCGAAGTATTGCCAAAATGCCATTTTCATTTTTATCGTTATACCTTTTTAAATTGTTTGAAATCACATGTAGCCAATTGACCAGAAACTTTGGCCGAGAAAATTCATTCGACTAAATTTAAAATGTTTTTTATTGAATTTAAAACAATGAAAAATGTTGAGAAAATCTTAATTATTTAGGAGCCGCCCATTATGGCATAATTTAAACAGCAGCAAATTGACTTAAGAGCATTGTTCTTCTTACTGAAAAGTTGTAGTGACTGTTCTCGTTGAACAGCTTGCCGTTCAAATCTGTGTACATCAACTTGTACAAATAAACGGCGCTAATTTGGTCAATGATTTGCACAAATGTATCGTCCCCCTCCTCGCATTCGTATTGCGCCGCTATTTCGTACACTTCGTCCCACTCGAATCCCAACTGTTCGCGAATGGACTGCACAATGTTTTTCAACATTTTGGCATCCTCTTTGTATTGTTCAACAACAACATCCAATTGTTTCAACAATTTACTGTACCCAATTGTCGACAAAAGTCCCACAAATCTCGAGTTCATGGTTTTGGGTGTCTGAAAATGGACAATTCTTAGGTCTTTAAGTATCGCAATGAATTTGATTTTGAATTTGTTGTCAAAATCATTTGTTATACCTCAAAAGAGCGATTATAAAACGATTCTTGCAAATTTTCAAAAAGTCCTTTGTACTTTTGCATCGTCAATTGATATTCATTAAGCGGAGCATCTGCATTCAACGGTTCAGCATCTGCATTTTGAATACGCGGGCACAGACTCAGGCCGATGGTTTTTTCAATTTTTAACAGCCATTCTTTGTATGATGCATCTAAAAATGGGTCAATTTGTATAAATTTTAAAATATAGCAATTATCTGACACCGTTTTTCCAGCCGCCCGAATAGTTTAGCTGCAAAGAATTTTCGGAGGCCGTCATCGGCGATAATCCATTTGGCATTGATTTATTTGTGGTCGTGTCACAAGGCACATTTTGTTGCTTGTCACTTGGATCCCATTCATCCACTTTTGCCAATTCGATAAGTCTTTGCACCTCGTCAATTTTTTTTTGCAACAATTTTTTTGTGGCATTATTTGTTGCTTCAAGTTCTTCTTTGAACAAATATAGTTTTTTCTTCGCTAATTGGGCTTTCAATTGTTCCATGGAAAGCCAAGGGAAAAGCATGTCGATTTTGGGAATTGATTCAAAACGGCACTTTCCGTCCAAAAAGTCCAAAATTCCGCGGGCTGTTGGCCTCTGCTCGGGTTTATGGACCAAAACTGCCTGAAAAAAAGTATTGCTTTTTGAATTATTCATTGAGGCAGACCATGGATTTCAGGGGGTCGTAGAAAAAGCCGAGAAATTTTTGACATTGTTCGTATATACTAATTCATTAGTCTAATGGGGAAAATAATGGGGGGTATTTGAGAGTGGGGGCGGCTACAGTCCCCATCCTCTAGCCCTTGTTATCCATTCGTCATAATATGTATTAAAAATAACCAACCGTAATAATGTGGAAAATACGCGGAAAGCGCGAACGAATGTTTAAAATTGTGATGAAATTGGCATTGAATTCGTCCCAATTGTTGTCCATTCGTTCCTTTATGTCATTTTTGTTTTCGATGTAAAGCCGCCAAAATTGTGCAATCACGTGGTGAACTTCTCCTACCTATTAAGAAGAATGAAATACATAAATACAATTAACTGAATTTTAGAAGATTTCATTTTACAATATTTAAAATGAATAATTTTTAAAAATTTTTTATTAAACATGCAATTAATTGTGTTCTATTTTTCAAAATACAATTTGAGTCAAATCATATTCGGCTCCTTCATTGTCGAACATCCATTTGAATTCCGACCCAATTGATGCCATTTCGAAGGCAATGATGCCAATTGCCCAAATGTCTGATTTTGAACTCAGTTTCATGGAATGTTCTTTTTCCGGTTCATAATTCCAATTGCATTGATAGAAATGTTCGGGACTCTGCAAATAAGTCGATTAGCAAGAGAATTATGGGGTCAATAGTTCGTACAATGGCCAATTAAAAATATTAAAATAAATTAAATTTAAATTACCGTATTTCCCATTACAATAATGCCCCTTTCCCCACTATTTGTGAGCTTGCCTGATAAAATTCAGTGGTCAACGGGTCATTGATGACAAACCATTTGCATGCATTTGCCTGTTGCAGTGCCGCCGCTCTGTCCTCCTCATCCCATTCATCCTCATCAATGAATTGGGAGGCACCAAAGTCGATGGCTTTCATCACCAAATCTTTGCCTTGTTGAACATAGACCAAGTTCCCCGGTTTCAAATCCAAATGCATAATCTCTTAAATTTGCATTTATCACACCAATAAATGATTATTTTCTCTTTAATTGATAAAAAGTAGCTTAATTGTGTCACTTTGGTGCATGTCGCGCACTGTTTCAACAAGTTGCCGAAAGTCCGCCTCAATAATTCTGTCGTCCACTTTAATTTGGTTGCTAAACCAATTATATCGTTTTTTCTTCATATGTCTGTTGAAGTCACCACGGCCCAATTCGAGAATTGAGAAAACCACTTCCTTGTTTCCCATTTTATGATAGCCGCTAAAAAAATTTATATTTTCTTTTTTTGAGCGTTGGCCAATCGAATTCAGCGCGCTATCTTTGCTAGGCCAACCAATGCCAAAGCTGAGCTGAGAGTAAAGCTAATTAAACGTTTCAGTCTTAAGGTTGTTGTTGCTATCCAAAAAGATTATAACATTAGGTACACAAAAGGGCCGCGCTGAATTGGACCAATTAATTAAAAAGTTTAAATTTACTATGCATATAATTTGATAATGTGTCTTCGCTCTCTTTCTGGCAAAGTGTCGAATGCCTTTTGAATTTTCCACTCTTTGATATGCTTTTGCCAGTCACTGTTTTCCAAGTCTTTAAGCGTCATTTTTAATGCCACACATTTGGTCAAACTTTCACTTCCAATTGTTACCAATTTGGCATGGTAAACCTTGGGATATTTACAATAATTAGGAAAAATAATATAATTTGGTGGCGGTACCTTTGAGTAGGTCCCTTTTCCAAGCAATTCTTTCGGGTTGCTTTGGAACAAAAGGTTAATGGTGCTATTATCATCAAGGTTTGTCAATATTAATGGTGCCATTTGTGTCATTTCTGCCCGTCCACATTGGCATTTGCGCGCCAATTTTTGAATTTTGGTGGGCACCAATTTCTTTTGTGATAATAACCCTTCCTTATTTACTGCTAAAATTGACAAAAAATGTGATAAAAATTTCAATCTCGGCTATTGATGCAATTATTTCCCATTTTATAATTAGCATTAATCAGGCAAAAAGAAAAGCAATTTGAAAATTTAATTGTCTAATCAAATTGGCACCTTTTAATGCCGTTGACGGAATATTTTTGTGTTTGTTTTTGGTTTCCTTTTCATCAACTAAAAAATAAAATATAGTATTACTTTTTATTTTTACTCTTTAAATCTCACTATGTTTATTTTCTTTTCCAATATCTAAAATTAGGTAAATAACATTATTTTTATATTCACTTTTTTTTACATATTATCCCTAAATTTTAGAGATCGGAATTTTGAAAAAACCTAGACCTGGATCTGGATCCAGGAAAAATCCAGACTTGACCCAGATCCAGTCCGATCTCTACTACCTAAATTTGTTACCTTTAAATGCGCCGCCAGAAATAGATTCAGCATATAAAAATAAAAGGAATAATAAATGGAGTTTTCTATTGCTTTCACTCATTTATTCAAATATTCTAAAATATTTTAAGGAATCAGAGCTGATATTTATATTTACGACGACAGATTATATGTATTCAATTTTATGCATATCGAATAGACTGAATAAAACCAAACAAAATTAATGCGCGCGCATTTATTTCCGCTGCTTTAATATTAATCAATTTTTGCCATTCATCTAATTAATATCCATCCTAAAGGAATGTATAATATGTATGTATATAATATAAATGCACATATTTCTCAATATTAATATTTACATACGCAAATGTCTTTATCTTAAATCAATATTCTACGCCATATTTTTATTAGGGATATCGGAATCCAATTTTTTGGATTTTGTTGTCATGAATGGTGATCAAATCAATCATCTGAGATTGCCAAACAGAAATTGTTGATTTTACTGGCTTATGACAAGGGTATTGTGAGCAATTTTATTTTTAACCAAAAAACAATAAACACAATCAACTTAATTTCACTGTTTTTAACTGCCGATTGAGTCACCGCTAAGGCATTAAACTAAGCTAAAAACAACAATCATTCGGATTTTTATAGTAAATTTTGTGGGCTTTTTGTCCAGTGTTCGGAAATCGTACTCGTACAAGTACGAGGGTAAAAAAGGTGCGTATTCGATGTACGAGTTTGAATTTAATTTAGAAAGTGCGGCACCGGGACTTGAAGCCAAAATTTGTTGAAAAATTAATATTTTTTAATTTAAAAAAATCATGTTTGGTTTTAAATCAATTCAAACAGAAGTAGCATATGTAAATTTAAGCACTTTGGAGAACGGGGAGGAGGGACCATTGATGCCGAAGGGAAAATTTAGACATTTAGTGAATTTTGTTAGGCAAAATTACAACAAATTGAACTAAAAAACGATCTAATTTTCTTTGTAATTCAAATTGGAAATACACTGTAAATTATTTTGAGAGGCAGGCGTTGCTGATAGGCTCAGCTGGGAAAAATTTGACAATTTAGCTGGGTTTCTTAATTTGTTATAAAGCAGCAGTTCTTAAAAAAAACTTAATAAATTACATTTTAAAAAATTAATTATTAGGGGGTTTTTAAATTAATTTTAAAAACCCAAAAGATAAGAGAAACTTAACATTTGTTTCTCGCATAAAAAGGTAGTCATAAATCATTGAAAAAACGCGGAATTCGAACCACCCAAAATTTTGGGGGATTCTTGATTCAGGACGGTCATAATTTACATATTTAAATGCGAAAACTCCCAGAAATTTTTTATTTTTGTGACAGTCAAAAGTACACATTGCAAAGTATGATATGTGTTTTGTTTGTTTGTAAATAATACTTTCCGAAGATACAATGCATTTATGTACAAATTTGTTAAAAGAGAAATAAATTAAAAAATTGGTGAAAATTTTCCAATTTTTTGCTCCATCAGACGGCACAATTTCAACTCACTTCTAATCATTTTCAGCTTCTCCCAATAGTGAGATTCCATCTGCAGCTTTTCCTCCTCAAATTGTTTGCTCAACAATTGCTTCATTTTTGCAGTCTCATCAGAAAATTGTTCATATTTCTCTCTTTTTTTATTTCTTCCTCCGATGGTCACCAAATGGCGCTGATTTCTTGAAAGAATGCCAATCTTCACTGATTTTTTCTTTTTATCTGAATAATATTTGTTTACTCATTTCTTGAAAGACGAGAGTGAGTTTGGCGAGAGTACCAAAAATGGCGAGCTTGTTTCACTCCCTGGTATGTACCGGGAATGGGTCTCGTATACTCGTGAAATTTCGTGATTTTCAAGACGAGACCCACCCCCTGCTGGTTTGTACCTACAAATGCAAAAAGTTCAGATAGGGTACCACCCACGCATCCACGCGCGCCGGAATCCGTTTCTAGAAAATTTGCTCAGGCGTAAATCCAATGCCAATCGAAAATCGACACCGCATTATCATAAAAAATATCTTTCGTTTTTTACAGAACCCATGAAATTTTTAAAAACCTCTGTGGTGTTAGATTTTCCGCGAGATTTTTTATTGGGGCCGGATTTTCCGCTTCTATCGGATTTTGAAATGTGTCGGCTTTTTAGGGATTTGCGCCCATTATTCATTCACCGGCTGCGGTTGGTCGAGCAATAATTTTACCAATCAGAAGCAGCTTTGCTTTTGCTGATTTGTTCTTGTCCATTTGCTGCTTTACGGATCGTTCAATTTTGTCCAATTCAGCAAAGTGTTCATTGTACTCTTTGAACATGTTGATAATTGCTTCTCCTTTCTCTTCAAGCATTTCGTTTTCCCTTTTCTCCAAATGCTCTTTCTTATCGCGGACTGTTGCCAAAATGGCCACTTCCTTTTCAGCGCGATATGTTTTCAAATTGTCCAAAATTGCATTCAACCACTTGAACAGAAAGGCCGGCTGAGATGGAGGCACATTGGACTTAAAAATCACTGTATTGAATATGTGAAAATCGCAAAAAAAAATGAATTTGTTATTTTTTAGCAAATAAAAAAAAGGTCCTTACTGAAAGGTTGAAGTTAAAGTTACTGTTATTGATTTGGTCAAAAAAATGTTTGTACATCAGTTCATACAGATACAGCGCCCTGACGTGGTCAAGTACCTTCGTGTACCAATTCCCCTCCTCCTCCCGCTTCTCCTCTTCATTCCCCTCTTCTTCACGCACATGCTTCTCCTCTTCCTCCTCTCGCTTTTCCTTTTCCTGCTTCTCCTCCCGCTTCTCCTCTTCATTCCCCTCTTCCTCCTCTTGCTTCTCCTCTTCATTCCTCTTTTCTTCATGCACATGCTCCTCTTCTTCCTCCTTCTCGTCCACCTCCTCATCCGTGTCCAATTTGTGCTCCGATGCCAACGCACAAATTTGTTCCCACTCATCAGAATCCAACCATTCATGAACAGATTCCATGGCTTTCTTTAGCAAGTTGGCATCCATTTTGTAACGATCAGTCACCCTTTTCAGCTGTTTCAACAGAGCCCAGTAGCCAATCTCTGACAAAAGTTCGCCAATTTCATTTCGCATATCGTCGAGTAGCTGAAAACAAAAGCGATCTGATCAGGCGATGATCATTATTAATCGATAATGTTCATGTCACTTATTATTGCATATTAAACTAATTATAAATTAATTTTATTTAATCTGCTTTTGTAAACTCACTTACCACAATATTGCGGTTATAAAACGATTCTTGCAAATTTTCAAAGAGCCCAACATGTGTCTTTTCACCATTTTGAATGCTCGGGGAAAGACTCAAACCAATTGCCTTTTCAATTTTTGTCAGCAATTTGTTTTTCTTTAGATTACCTACATAAGTAATATTTTAAATATGAATAAAAATAATAATTAAGGTCTTCTTCAATCCTAATATGGGTATATTGAAGAATTAATGTTTTAAAATGGGACTGATCGAAAAATTGAATTCTGTCACCCTCAATTTTGTTGATCTTGCTTTTTTCAAAAACCACATGACTAATTTCGGTATTTGAACAGGATCCTTTCTTGCGCTAACACTTTGTATAAAGTAGTGCCCTAAAGGTCGTACCACGGCTTTTCCTCCCTGAATTTTTAAGCTGCACAGCATTTTTGTGGTCATTGTTTGTCAACGGCACTCCGTTTAATTTGATTTTGTTTGACATTGTGTCACATGGCACATCTTTTTGGGTCTGATCACTTGGTATCCATTCCTTCGCTTCTGCCATCCTCAAAAGTATTTCTGCTTCATCAATCTGTTTTTCTAACAATTTTTTGGTGTCATCATTATCATTGTCATTTGCTAATCGAGCTTTCATTTGTAACACCTTGCTCATTGCATTAATATGGGATTTAAATTGTTTCATGGAAAGCCAAGGGAAAAGCATGTCGATTTTGGGCATTGATTCAAAACGGCACTTTCCGTCCAAAAAATCCAAAATTCCTCCGGCAGTTGGTCTTTGCTTGGGTTTGTGGACCAAAACGGCCTGAAAAAACGAAAGGCAATACATTTAAAATTATATATATATAATATTTAGATTATGTTATTTTATTTATACATTACAGTGATCAGATAAAAGAGGCGCGGGAACTGAAGCCGAGTGCACAAAACAATAAACAAAACTGAATTAAAATCGTCCCAATTTTCGATCATCCGTTTCCTCAAATCGTCTTTCTTTTGTATGTACAAAATCCACAAGGATCTTATAAAATTTACACGATTTTCCTAAACTAAGATAATTAATCAATGAATTTTGACTAAGGCTGCTTTGTTTTTGTAATTTCTCCGAAGGTTTTGGCATCTATTTTGATATTTTACACCTATTTAGTAGTGATGCGCTCGAAACGCTTTCGATTTTGGATTTTTTCAAGGTTTTTGACTTTCGGTTTCGGGTTGAAATATTTCGGGTTTCCCGAAAAAAAAATACACCTCTGATTATGTCTTGACTCTTAAAATAAACAATCCCTATGATTGCGTGCGCCCAAACTACCCAGTCCCGGAGGAGCTTATCTGAACAGGAAAATAATTGACCCGGTGTTGCCTCATTGACGGCCGGGAAAAAATTTTTTAAAGATAATTATGTAATTCCTATATTAAAGCCCCCCTCCCCTTCTATTTAAGCCTCTGCTCCAATAAAGCAAACAAACTTCCTCAGTTTCATTTTTCTCCAAGACATCTTTTAAATTAGGTCCACAATTCAACCCATAAAATGCTATTTCGAAGGCAATGATGCCAATTGCCCAAATGTCTGATTTTGAACTCAGTTTCATGGAATGTTCTTTTTCCGGTTCATAATTCCAATTGCATTGATAGAAATGTTCGGGACTCTGCAAATAAGTCGATTAGCAAGAGAATTATGGGGTCAATAGTTCGTACAATGGCCAATTAAAATATTGAAAAAAAATAAAAATTTAAATTACCGTATTTCCCATTACAATAATGCCCCTTTCCCCACTATTTGTGAGCTTGCCTGATAAAATTCAGTGGTCAACGGGTCATTGATGACAAACCATTTGCATGCATTTGCCTGTTGCAGTGCCGCCGCTCTGTCCTCCTCATCCCATTCATCCTCATCAATGAATTGGGAGGCGCCAAAGTCGATGGCTTTCATCACCGGTTCATTTTTTAAGTAGATTAAATTCTGGGGCTTCAAATCAAAATGCATAATCTCTGAATTTAGTTAAAGGTAAGCACTAATTAAATCAGTTTAATTAAATCAAAAGAATGTTGCCCTCTGTCTGGTGTCGGTGGGGAAGGATCGAACCCACGCCCTCCAGCAGCAAACCCGGCGAGGGCAACTCTTCCACTGAGCTACCCCAGCAGTAGGGCCATTACCTTTGCCCAAAATTGCCTCGCAATATTTTGTCCATCTTCAAACAGTCGACTTACTCTGGTGCATTTCTTGCACAGTTTCAGCGAGTTGCCGAATGTACGGCTCCAAATGTGCGTCGTTCAGCGGTTGCATTTCGCTTCTAATCCATTCGTTGCGCTTTTGTTCCATTCGTTTGATAAGATCGCCATGGCCCAATTCGAGAATTGAGAACACATAATCTTTGTTGCCCATTTTATAATAACCACTAAATATTCTTTTTTGAGTTTTCGATTTTTTTATTAATAGAACTTTTTTTAATTTGCTCTGACCACTGCCCCGGAGCTTTTCCCAAAGTTAAATGTTTTCAAAAACATTACTATGCATATAATTTGATAATGTGTCTTCGCTCTTTTTCTGGCAAAGTGTCGAATGCCTTTTGAATTTTCCACTCTTTGATATGTTTTTGCCAGTCACTGTTTTCTAAGTTTTTAAGCGTCATTTTTAATGCCACACATTTGTTCAAATTTTCACTTCCAATTGCTACCAATTCGGCATGGTAAACCTTTGAATAAAAAGTGTTTTATTTTATTTAAAATTCTTTTTGAAAACATTTTTTATTCATTAACTTTAAAGTTGATTTTGAATCGCTTTACTTTTGAGAATGTTCCTTTGCCAAGTTTGTCTCCCTTTTCACGCCAAAGTTCAATTTTTCTGTTGTCATCTAAATTTGTCAACACCAGCAACTTTCCCATTTTAACTCTTTCAGACCGTCCACATTGACAGCGATCATTCACTTCCAAATTATTATTTTCCACCAATGACAATTCTTCGTTGAAATTTTTTGCTGAATTTTAATATAAATTAATAACTAATGCATTTTCTTTATAAAAATAGATAATTTTTTAATTTAATCCTTTCTTTTATTGAAAAATAAACACATAAATTGCGGAACTTCATTTTTTGCCACCCCTCTGAAACAATAATTGAGGTTAATTTGGAGTTCTGATCACTATTTAAAATCCGGAGACAATCCAACACAAAAATCGAGGGTGAAAATCTAATTACTGATTTGAATACCGTTAAAAACATTGTTGCGTGGCTTTTCTGAATTTTTTGATTCTGAAGCAATAACCCTAAGGGAAGTTTTAAGATTTTCAAATCACTGAATTCAGGCTAGTGGCAGTGGTAAGGGCAAAATTTTATTCTGAGAATTTGTTTGATTTGCTTATAGTTATCAGCAGGCCCATTAAATACTTATACAAAGGACCTTTTATTGAAATTTCAAAGGGTTGGCAAAATGAGTTGGGGTCGTTTCGGCCCCCACGTTTCGGCCCCAACGTTTCGGCCCCAACGTTTCGGCCCCAGGGTCGTTTCGGCCCCCACGTTTCGGCCCCGGTGTCGTTTCGGCCCCAACACCCCTTTCGAACTTTTTCGAACCCCGAACCCGAATGTAGAGCTGCTAAGAGAAATAAAATAGTTTTGCAATCATTCTATATTATTGTAGACTTTAGGCAATATATGTAGTTGTTGGAGTTGCGGTGATAGCCAGCACAAAATGATCAATTTTACCAATTAATAATGTTGAGCATTGGCACATAAAATAATCTTAAATTACTGCGCTAAAAACCAGCGCACACTCGACTACGGCGGCCAGTAGGTGGGGCGCCGCTCGCTCGCTCCGGGTTGCTCGCGCCTGA
>JAKKIK010001228.1:0-17961 GCA_024500135.1 Heterodera carotae | reverse complement strand
CTTATCCGCTTCATCTCAGCCTTTCCTTGTAACTCATGCCTGATCCACACTGATCAGATCACTATGTACTGTACGCCGCTTATCCGCTTCATCTCAGCCTTTCCTTGTAACTCATGCCTGATCCACACTGATCAGATCACTATGTACTGTACGCCGCTTATCCGCTTCATCTCGCCCAATGTGGCACCACCACTTCCGGCATTCCGCCGCCCTCCCCTCTGTTCATCATCATGCCGCCGTTGTTGTGCTGCGGTTGTTGCTGTTGCTGCTTGGTCTCCTTGTCCAGCGAAATCCATTTGCGCATTGCGCGCTTTATGTTCAAATTGGTGCGCAACATGCTCTGCTGTTTTTGCAACTCAAACCGTTGCTGATTCTCGGCCTCCGTCTCCAAGTCGTCCTTGTCCTTCAATCTGAACGCAAGGATGGAATATTGTAATAATTGGTGTAGGTCATTTTATTTTTTATCCAAAATCCGAAGCCCAAAATTTTCAAATCGATTCGAAAAAAGACCCGATCAAAATAGGAGCCCAAAATTTTCAAATCGATTCGAAAAAAGACCCGATCAAAAATAATCAAAATTAAACCTTTAAACCCCCAATCACTATGGTTATAAATGATTAATTTCGGTCACAATTTTTGATCATGGTTAAATGATTAATTTCGGTCACAATTCTTGATCATTATCGGGTGAATTTTCAAAAATTTAGACCTAAAGTTGTTTTCGCAGGATTTTGTCGAAAAAGGCGGCTCAAGGGGGGAGGGGGGCTTTTATTGAAGGAAAATTATATTAACTCAGTCTGTATGCGTCCAACGAATTTTCGCCTTTTTGTTCCGAAACTCATGGGAGGAGAGGGATTCGGATCTGGCGCATCACCCGCCGAATGTTTGACTTTTGTGTTGACCATTCCCGGCACAGAGAGTTCGGGAGCCAACCCCAAACCCTAACCCGAAACCGAAATGACCGACCCCATAATGCGGTTCTGCAACTTTTTGCGCAGCAGACTAAAGTCGAACACGTCCTGGCCAACCACGCCGCCCCATTCTTCGTCCATGGCATCCTCAGACTGTGCGCCGCCGCCGTTGGCATTGTGCCGCCGCCCCAACGGAAAGGAATGTGCCAATTTCAGTCGTTGCTTCGCGCGCGGACTCATCGGCCCAATGTTCGCCGCCGCCGTCGTCGCGTGAAGCATTTGCTTTTCCTGCAAAAAGAAATGATTAGTAGTTAGGTGTTCGGCACGGTATCGATTTATTTAAAAAAAACCGGACTTCGCGGTTTATACGATATACCACGGCATTGGTAGTATAAAAGTCGAAATATACCGTAATATATGCCGTAAATACCGCGGTATACATATATATTCAGTTGCCGAACCCAAGAAACAATAATACAGTAAGTGCTTCCTTTGCATATAAACGGTTTGCCGTACTTCGCCTATAATAGTGCCCCCGGGGACACAATATTCCAACCCACTTAAAACCACTACTTCCGGACAATAACACCTTGCATATAAAGAGTCTGCCGTGCTTCTCCTATAATAGTGCCCCCGGGGACACAATTTGCCATACACAAATGCTTACCGCCATCGGCACGCCGCCGGCGCCGTTTAGCAGCTGTGCCCCCCACAACGGCTTCCTGCCAGCTGGTTGTTCATGTCCATTCTGTGCCGGTGCCATCGTCGTCGTTTGCGACAATGTTGGCCCTTTTTGTTTTTGCTGTCCATCACCGGCGCCGTCCGTTCCGCCGGCGCTGCGTCTTTTTGCAGCCTCCGGCGTTGTCCGCTCCCCGTTGTGTTGCTGTTGTTGCTGCACCGTCTTGGCGTCGTCGTCGGCTGTCCGTACCCTCAGCACTTTCTTCATCATCTTTTTCTTCTTTTTGACCACCACCACCGTCTTCGGCTTCATGTCCCCCATTTGCTCCTCCGTTGTTGTTGTTGTACGTCCCGCGGTCGGTTCGATTTCCGCCTTTCGCTGCGGCGGCGGTGCCACCGCACTCACTGCCAACAACGGCGGTGGTGGCACATGAAGCATTGTTGATGATGACCACCGTGCCGGCGGTGGCGCCGCCGGCGTTGTGCCACCACCACCGCCACTTTTTTGCTCCAACTTTTTCAACAATGCACTCACATTGCTTGAGGACACCGTCGTTTTCTTTTTGATCGCCTCCGGCGCTGATGACAGCTTGCCGCCGTTGCTGCCAGCCGGCGTCGTTGTCGATGTGCCAGATGTGCACGGTGTACAGCATGGCGAATGCTGTTCAACCATTCGCGCAGCTATCCTCAGCACATTGCTGCCGCTGCCCAGCCGCCTCGCCGGCATTGTCGGCGATGGCGCTGCCGCCGGCGTTGTCGTTGCCGGCACGGCAACGACCACTTTTGGCGGTGCCGTCGTCGTCGTTTTCGGCACCGCCTCAACAAACTTCACCGACTTTTCCACTGTTGCTGCTGTTGCGGTTGTCCTCCTGATACGCGTTGCAGTTGTTGTGCTGCTGTTAGTGCCAGCCGCTGACGGTGCCTCGCCTGGTGTTGATCGGCTGCTGGACCGTCGTCGTTGCCGTGCCACCGCCGCCGCCGACAATGACGGCATTTCTGCAGGGCCGCCGCTTTTGTTGCTGTCCCTCCTCCGCCTGCCGTTGTTGTTCGTCTCCAACTCCTCCTCCTCCTCCGCGTCATGCCGTTGCGGCTCATGCCGTTGCTTCTTGTTCGACGTATGCTCCGTGGATGAGCGCGTCCGTTGCTGTTCCGCCGCCCGGCGCGCCTCCGACTTGGAGCGCTTCTTCTTCTCGCCCAGCTCGCGTGGCACACGTTTGACCACCACAACCACCTTTTTGCGTCCGCCCGTGACGATGCCGCTGCCGTTCGTCTTCGTCTCGTCCGCGCACTTTGCCGCCGTCAATGGCACCGCCGCCGTCAATGGCACCGCCGC
Organism: Heterodera carotae; assembly: GCA_024500135.1. NCBI lineage: Eukaryota > Metazoa > Nematoda > Chromadorea > Rhabditida > Heteroderidae > Heterodera > Heterodera carotae. The sequence goes on along the minus strand of JAKKIK010001228.1, from coordinate 15,039 downwards.
CACTTTATCCTCCGCTTGCGCCCGTGGCGATGGCGGCGTGCCACCGACGACGACAACCACCGGCTTCTGCTTCTGTTCATCCGTGTCCATCATCATGTCGTCGTCCATCATGTTTTTGTTGTTGTTGGCATTGTGTTTAGCGCCCATTTGATGTCCAATGCCATCGGCGGCATTGGCATCCGCCGACTCAGCAGCCAGCAGCAAATTCTGTGCCAAAGTCAATGATTTATGCTTTTTGTTTGGTTAGAGCGGCACGTTGCCCTTGCGGCGACCATTCCTATACATTTTGCGTACCCTCACATACTCCACGCCGTGCACACTTTTGTTCCGCTGCATTGTCTGCATCATGCGCACAACCTTAACAAGACAGACAATGATGGCACATTTTAAAAAAAATGATATTCGAGAGTGAGTGAGTTTGTCGGTCTCGAGTCGAGAAAAGTCGGGAATTTTTTGGGTCACGGCATCAGTCTTGAGGTAAAATCCTGGTCTCGAGTCTCAGGAATGCCAAACAGAAACCATGTCCAAAATATTGAGTTTTTCTCTAAGACAATGATGGCACCGTTTTAAAAATGATGTTCGAGAATGAGTGAGTGTTAGTCGCGAGTCGAGAAAAGTCGGGAGTCTCGAGTCAAAAAAGTCAGGAATTTTTTGTGTCCCGGTATCAGTGTTCAGGTAAAATCTTGGTCTCGAGTCTCGGGAATCTCGGACCAAAATCATGAGAAAATCTTGAGTTTCTCGATTTGAATGCCCAATATTGTCGAACTGTCCAAAATCAAATTATCTTACCATGCTCAAAATCCCTAAAATTGTCAGGACAAATTAGTCAACCCCAACTCTTGAAATGCCTATCCCTGACGATTCCCGAAAGATTGATCCCCGTCCGATGACCATTTTCCGACTTCTTTCTATCCCCGACTCAAATGTCAACAAAACGCTCCAAGGGTCAGGGCAAAACCCGAACAAATTCGACCGACCGACCAATTTTCATTCACTCACGGACAAATGAGTCCCGGCCGGCCCACCTGGTTGATGAACATAACACCGAACACCAGACGACGGAAACGTTTGTTTTTCACATATTTGCGGAATTTGTCCACAGCCAACGGCCGATGGCAAACGGCCGGACTGGCGGTACGACTTGCCAACAGTGCCCGCTCGCGGTTCTTCCGGATCCACGGATGGCGCAGGCATTGGTCGGGCAAAATGCGTCGACTGAACGCGCGCGGGAACAAATTGATTGGCGCGGAAAAATTGATGCGCGCGCGACAGGTGCGCTGGCAGTTGTTAGTGTTCGGCACGGTATCGGTATACCACGGTACATTTTTTGGTATACCGCCGGTTCGGCAATTTACCGAATTACCGATTGGTATACCGAACAAAAATATTCTGGATTCATTTCGGTAAATTTTCAGTATCGTTAATTTACCGAAATACCGATCGGTATAGCGTTTCCGGAATATTTTGGAGATTTCGCTAAGTTTTCGGTATCGATATTTTGCCGAAATACTGACACGGATACAGAAATAGACTCGGAATTTTGTCATTTTTAGGGTTAGTCGGGAGGATTTTGACAACTCGGGATTTTGTCGACAAAACGACAATCACACTCACTTTTTGTCGACAATGAGCAGTTTAGAGATGAAATCCTTGGCATCCGACGAAATGCCGTTCTCAGCAAACTCTAAAATGTCAGGGAATCGGCGTTAACAATCGACGACAAAAGAAATGTCGGGAAGTGTGGGTTTGGTTCGGCTAAACCCAGAGGTATGGACTGCGAAAAATGCCACATTCTCGAATTTTCAAGATAAATCCGGGTTCGGGATTCCCGGAACTACGAGAGAAACGAATTGTCTGTTATGGCGGCACCCTTTCTATAGAAAACCAGCGATACCAATCCCAATTATGGACGTTCGGGGTTGTCAGAGAGTCGGTTCGAACTTTTTCGGGATGAATCCGGCCCGGAAACCGGCGCCGGCCAAGATTATTGTCTAACCCGGAACATCCCCGATCTATTGAACGATCAATCCCTCATGTCACACCTTCACAAAACATCCAATTGCCACGCTCAACATTGCAATAAGTGTGCGCAAGAGTTTCGCCCAAAAACGGCGATTGGCCCGAAAGTCTGTAATTCGGACAAAAAAAAAATGTCACAATGCATAACAAGAATGGATAAAACACTGACAGAATGTAGGCGATCACTCCAAGGGACCTGAAAGTTGGCACAATTTGTTGGCATTTTGTGGAGGGTTTAAAAGGGTAGGTCCAAAATTAGGAGGTACCCGGAAACCGGGCCCCTTTTTGGGCCAAAAATCCAAGTGCGAAACCGGATTCCAAAATTTTCCGTAATATCCGGCACCCGAACAAACAAGGGATTATCCCGTCAATTGCGTAAGTGAAAAAGTGTCCCCCCATGGGGCGGATGACCGATCAATCGATTGATCACGATCACTTACTCACCACATGTCAGTGTGAAAGTCCAACGGCTCGTATCTGTGAAATGTGATGGAGTAAGTAAAAGAGAGAGAGAGAGAGAGGGCGACAGAGAAAGAGGGGAGATTTTTTTCGCCCGAGGGCAAATGTGTCAACTGATCAAATTACTTGATCACTTCGGGCGCGGCGAACTGAAAATTTTGGTGCAAAAAATGGCTATCGAAAAAATGACAATTTACCTCGGGCGTGCCGGCCATAAACATCAAATCCGTCGATCCGTCATACCATTGGGCCAGCCCGAAATCGATCAGCTTGATCTGATTGGATGCCTGCGACACGCACATGATGTTCTCGGGCTAACAAGGCAACAAAATTGATGGCATTATGACAAATTGACGACAAAAAAAAACGGGACAAAATGAACGGCACAAAATTAGGGATGGCACCGGGTTTTTTGTTTGGAGAATCCTGGGATTTATCCGGAATTTAGGATTAGCGATTTGATTGGTTGAAAAAAAAAATTCCGGATTCCGCAAAGCTAACAAGACAACAAAATTGATGGCATTGGTACCAATTGACGACAAAAACGTGGCACAATGAATGAATGGCACACATCAGGAATGGAAACGGATTTTCTATGGAAAATTACGGACCGGGATTTAGGATTATCGATTTAATCAGTTGAAAAAAAAATCCGGATTCCGGACTTTTTTGGGGTTCCGGGATTTGGACTTTCATTTTCGGCATTCGGGTGTGCCATCCCTGGCCCAACATACCTTCAGGTCCAAGTGGATGATGTTCTGACTGTGGATGTAACGAATGGCCTAAAAGCAGAGCAATGTTGTACATAGCCGTTGAGATTTACGGATACCAAACAAAACATATATCCCCAAACGGATATCAAACAATAAATATATCCCCAAATTTGCCGATGGGCAATTTTTTTTAATTGTCCCCAACAAACAACAAGACTCACTCACTTCGCATATTTGAAACATAATCAAAGCGACGGCCATTTCGGTGAGTCTTAAAAAATGGGTTAAGTCAAATTTTTTACTCATTGGACAGTTCCGGGTCCCGGCCAAGAGTACGGGTACGGGTCAGTACGGATTTTTCGAAAAATAGCCGTACCGCACCTGTACCGGATCCCGGTCAAAATACGGGTACGGGTCAGTACGGATTTTTCCAAAAATGACCGTACCGGTACCGGATCCCGGTCAAAAATACGGGTACGGGTCAGTACGGGTTTTTCGAAAATGGCTGTACCGCGATTTTAAGGAGCAACCGTACCCGGATCCGGGTCCCGGCTAAAAATATGGGGGTTTCGATACATGTAACTGTCGTCCGCCACACGGTCAAACAGTTCACCGCCTTGCACAATTTCCATGACCAAAATCACGTCGTTGTCCGTTGTTGCGAATGCGTCATAAATTTGGGCGATGCATTTGTGGCGCATCTGAAGAAAAGTGCCATATTTGCAATTTTGGGTGGGTCAGGGTAGGGTGGTTCGGGAATTTTCACAAAAACCGGGACCGCTTTTTGGTGCCAGCACGGCAAAATCGGAAACAACCAAAAATGCCAACCGGTAAAATGTTGGTGACCCGGAAGCGGGGACCCAAATGTGCCAACAAAGGTCTGGTGATAGGGACCCGGGAATACGGATTAACTATGTTAAATCCAAAACGACGGCCAACCCGGACGTTGTCAGGGACCCGGAAATGGACAATTCAACCGTTAGCCAAAAAATGCCAACATGGGCGACGGTGACAAAAACTATGGAAGGATTATGCCGTCAAGTTTATCCTCCTAATACAGCCCCCCCTTTTTTTAGCCCCCCTCCCAAAGCATCGCCGACGGCGTTTCCCTAAAACCAACAACAGCAGATGCTTTATAAGTCACCTGTGTCATGATGTTCACCTCCTTCTCAACCTTCACTGAAACATTGTGATTTAATTTTTATTTTGCTGATTAACAATCGATCGATTGATGGCTTTTCCCCCGTCCCCGCTTTTTTCGGATTAATCAATCGATTGATCGATTGATGGCTTTTCCTTCCCCCGTCCCCGCTTTTTTCGGATTAATCAATCGATTGAATGATTGATGGCTTTTCCTTCCCCCGTCCCCGCTTTTTCGGATTAATCAATCGATTGATTGATTGATGGCTTTTCCTTCCCCCGTCCCCGCTTTTTTCGGATTAATCAATCGATTGATTGATTGATGGCTTTTTCCCCGTCGTCCCGCTTTTTTGTTCACCAAAATCGGTGTCCTTCCGAATCTTGATGCATTTAGCGGCCAGCATCAGGTTGGTTGCCTTCTCCACACAGCGGTACACTTTGCCAAATTTGCCCCTTAAAATTTATTTGATTTTTGTGCCATCGTACAATGCTTGAGGGTTGAAAGTTCGCTGACCCATTGGGGGGGAGGGATTTCTGTACCGGATTAGGAGTCGGGATGGAGAGTCGGGTTGGGTACGGAGTTAGGCAACAATTAAGGGGATAGGGGTCGGGCCCTAGTCAGGGAACGTCGGGACCATCGGTTCGGAAACCATGCCAGGGAAATTGGCCCAAAATGTCGGAGACCGGTCGTGTCGGAGAATATGGCCCAAAATGTCAGAAATTCGGGTCGCGCCCAGGTCGGAAATCGGTTCGGAATCGTCGGTTCGGAAACCATGCCAGGGAAATTGGCCCAAAATGTCGGGGACCGGTCGTGTCGGAGAATATGGCCCAAAAATGTCAGAAATTCGGGTCGCGCCCAGGTCGGAAATCGGTTCGGAATCGTCGGTTCGGGAACCAAGCCAAGGAAATTGTCCCAAAATGTCAGGGACCGGTCGTATCAGAGAATATAGCCCAAAAATGTCGGAAATTCGGGTCGGGCCCAGGTCGGGAATCGGTTCAAGATCATCGATTCGGAAACCAGGTCAGGGAAATTGGCCCAAAATGTCGGTGTCCGGGTTTAGGGTCTTGACGCAACCCTCTGTGGGGATCTCTTCGCCACCCACTCACTCGCCAATCTCATCGAACAGCGTGTAATAGTCGGCAAAGCGTTCGCCCTTACGAATGCGGACGCCGTCCCGGAGCGGGAACGGCTTCACCCATGCCTCGTCAAAGTGGTCCAATTCGTCCACACGGATTGCCTGCGATGCGGCCGCCTCGTCGCCGCCGGCGCCGTCCGACCAATCGCTGGACAAATTGCTCCCATTACGGAGCACCATAATCTACATTTATTTATTTTAAATATGCAAATGTCTTCGTTACGAAAAATGCACAAATAAAAAAAATACATTGAAAAAATTATGGCAAAAATGGGCACAATATCGAAGTCCCCCCCCCCCCAAGAAAATGAAAAATAAGAAATCTTGAATATTCCCGTAATAAATCATAGCCGTCATCGGCACCGCTGGAGGGATTGGCCACCCGAAAATTTTCCTAGATACATCCCCTGGCAAAATTCCCGAACATCCCGGCTATCGGCGGGTGGTCTGTGTGCATTTCGATATGCAGCTTTGGGGTCTGGGATGATGGACTCGCGCGTAGGCACATTTTTTTTCAACGCAAGACCATATGTAAAATCCGTGGATGAACAGGGGGATTAAGGCTGTTACTCTCGCAGGGGATATACATATATGCCAATTAGCACATTATGCGCATCAGCTGAGTGTAGCGGCGGCGCGTGAGTGTGTGATCAGCGATCAGTGATCAATGAGTAATTAACGCGGTGGGGCAGTGATCAGAGCTGAGAGAGGGACAGAGAGGCGAGAGAGAGGGAAAGAAAAAGAGGGACAGAGGGGAGGACGAGGTGGAGAAAAAGAGGGAGAGAGAGAGAGAGAGGGAGAAATATAGAGGGCGAGAGAGAGAGAGGGAGAGAGAGGGACAGAGAGGGAGAGGATGGAGAAACATAGGGATAGAGAGAGACAGAGTGTACGATGGAATGTCAGATGTCAGAGATGTATGTGTGTGTACCAAACTGTATGTAAAGCGGCGAGAGCAGCAGCAGGAAGGCGGGGGAGGAAGAAGCATCCCATTTTGTAAAGTGTAAAATGTTACGCAGCCGATCGATGGGGGGCGGACGGTGAAACAATGAAAAAAAGGGAAAGGCGGCGCTTTCAGCGCTTCGGGGCGGGAGGGAGGAGGGAGGCTTCTTCCGCCATCGCTTCCGCTTACAAATGCTCTTTCATTCATTCATTCATTAGAGAGTAGCGCTGGGGGGGAATTTTATTTTTGGGCCAAAAAATAAAGGAATTTATCCCATCCGCCGTCGCCGTCCGTTAGTGTCGGAATGGGTAAAGCCGGGGGGGGGGCGGGGGCAAGGCGAGGCGGGTGAAAGGATCGGGGCGCTAAAAACACCGCCGACGCCGGCGGCGCTCTTTCGGCAAATGAGCGGAAGGACGGAGAAGCCCCCTAGCCAGCAGAGTTATGTGATGATGAGTGTGTTGGCTGATCACTCAACAAAATCCATACCTTCCCCCCCCGGCGCTGTCACGCTTCACAATTTGGACAATCGATCACCCCCCACCGGCTGGGCAAGCCAGGCTAATAGCCGGCTGATCAGCTTAGAGGGGGTGGGGGGATATATGTGATGGAAGGGGGCGGATAAAAAAAAAGGTGGGATTTGGGAGGCGTACCCTAAAGCTTGCTTTTTGGCGAAAAGCATTCGTCTGTCTGCTAAAAGAACATACTATTGTTTGTTTTTGTTTCAATTCGCCGCATTCGATCAAAATGCCATTCCGCCGCTGCTTTGTCGCCCCCGCCGGCGATGGGCGGTGCTATAATTTTAGGGGTCAAAAAAGGGGCGGGCGCTAACACAAAAAGCATATCGCTTTCCCCAAAATAAAGCCCCCCTCCCCCCTAGACTGGTACCATAAAGTTGGGGTAGATCGACCGGGTTAAAGTGGGGTAGATCGACCGGGTTAAACTATCACCCCCCTACCCCGTCGGTTGCGGGGGGGGGGGGGGTAAAACCCATACAATAAAGTGAGGGGTAGGAATTCTCCCTTTTTTTACCCTGGGTTGGCCTGGGTGGGGGAAGGGCTAATCACGGGTCGGGGTCAGTTTGGCATGGACCAAGTTTTTGGGCAATAATTTTTTTGTTGTCATCCAATTTTGACAAAATTGGTACCATTCTCAATAGAATAGAACCCCCCCCCCTCTTAAAATCAAACCGTTTTGTCTTTATTAATAGAATAGAACCCCCCCCCCCGCCCACCTCTTAAAATCAAAAATATTTTTTCATTTAAATGGAAAAACAAAAACAAAAAACACACGGCGGATTAGGTAAAAGTGAACTTAAATTGAAGAGAGACAAACAAATGTAAGAATAATAAATCAGTGACGAAAAGCAATGTGCCGAATGAATGTGTGACTTTGGCCTCTCAAATCAGCTCAAAATTCACTTACACAATTCATTTTTTAAAGGGGCTAAATGCTTTCGCTGCTGTGAAGAAGCGTCAAATGGTCTGATCGGACAGACAAATGAACAGAGAGAGAGAGAGAGAGAGAGAGAAGGAGAGATAGGGATGAAGACAGAGATGGATAGAGGGAGAGAGATAGAGAGAGGAGATGAAGAGAGAGAGAGAGACGAGATGGGAGCAAGATGGATAAAGGGAGAGAGAGAGAAAATAGACGCACGATAGAAAGAGGGAGAGACGGAAAGGGAGATGGATAAAGCGAGATAGAAAGGGGAGAGAGAGGGAGGAGAGACCGAGAGTGAGACGGATAAAGTGAGATAGAAAGGGGGAGAGCGAGATAGACGAGGGATAAAGAGATGAAGAGAGAGAGAGAGAGATGGATAAGAGGGGAGAGAGAGAGAGATGGATAAGAGGGGAGAGAGAGAGGGAGAGAGAAATAGACGGGGCGATAGAGCGACGAAGAGAGGGAGAGACCGAGAGGGAGATGGATAAAGAGAGATGAGAGAGAGAGAGAGAGAGAGAGAGAGAGAGGGGAAACACACTCTCTGATCAAATGTTGGCAGGAAATAAAAACGGTAGCCGCCGCTTGATTGATGGCATGATCAGCAGCCCACAGAGTTTGTTGAACAGTGTGTGCAGCAGAGAAGGGTGGTGGTACTGATTGTGATCGCTCTCTCCAGGATCAGCGAAATTCCAATCAAAATCAATCCATCTCGCCTATCCCGGAAATTCGCAAAAAAATTGCCGATGTTGCGTCGAATTTTATTTCGAGGGTTTTTGCAAAAAAAGGCCAGACATCCCGGCCTGGCCAAGGCTCGATGTTCGGTCAGATTCTCGGGAATTTTCGGTCTCGAACATCGCTATTGTGGCGAGAAAAAATATCTTTATTTTAAAATAGAATTTATGCCTTCCGAACCATGTAGACCTAGAACGTAATAATTTTTTTAAAAAATTTCCGGATGTCCCGGCGTCAAAAAACTTGATCCCCGTCCCATGGGTGTCCGTCTCGGTCACAAAAAAATCCCCGCCCCGCGGTCTCCCCGCGTAGTTTTCAGTCCATCCCCTCCGGCGCATTTGTCTCTCGGTTTGGTTTTGTGATTATTCAAATCTCTCCCCCCTATCTCCCAGTTATTTATTAACATCATTGTTAGTGTGTCCATTTGTCTCCCCGATCGATCAATTTTATTACGAAAAAAATATTGACAAATAAATTATTATTTTTCAAAAAAATGCCAACAAATAATCATTCGCCCTACAGCTCCCGGCTTAACAATGCGCTGATCAATGTGTTCAATCACAGAGAAGTGCGCCATCTCATTTTGTTGTTTTCAGTCCCGGAGGAATAATATTGATCATGTTTAAGACATTGAAAGCCTTCCTGATCACTGTCAGGAAATGTAGTGGTGACTGATCAGGAATTGGTCGTTGAAGAGTCTGATGTTACAGATTGTAATCACGATCAGGAAAAGTCAAGATAACTGATCGGGAAATGACAGGATCGGGAATGTAAGGTTATGATAACTGATCGGAAAATTGGCAGTTCATCATAAACGATCGGAAAATGTCAGGTCACGTGACTGATCGGGAATCTCAAGTCATGATAACTTTGGGCTAAGGCTTCGTGACGTTATGATAACTGACCGGAAAAGTCTGACGCGTAACTGATCCTAAACATGATCAATCAATATAACTGAAAGGGGACTATTTTAATTTCTCTTTTTCAGACCAATTTGATCATCACCGCCTTGATCATCTTCATTTGCCTGTTCATCGCGCTAAAATCACTGAATTTGGTTGGCTCCCCTCAGCAACCAAACACTGATCACTCGTCTGATCAGCGTCTGTTGCTGTCCTCGGCTGATCAGGCATTTGTGCCAACGTTGTCGCCTTCCACCGATCATGATCATGATCATCAACCGCCAATCACGGTGTATTCCACTTCTGATCATCATTCCCAGTCATTCACCACCGATCATGAGCATCGATCAACCACTGAGTCTCTCCCTGACAACAATGACAATGATCAACTACTACATTTGTCCACTGATCAGGATCATCATCAATCACCACCTGCTATCTCCACATCAATGTCTCCTCCGGCGACTGATCACCCTAATCGAACAATTTGGTCCCCTCCCACGGCGGCTGATCACCGGCATGATCTCCATCACCCTCCTCCTGTCTTTTCATCACTCGTCGCTCTCTTCATTCTACTGTCTCTCTCACTGTTGATTGGCCGCATTCTCTCCTATTTCTTCATTCCGATCATTGCCGGTTTTTTTAGGGCATGCCTCAATTTTGCCAATTTATCACCCCCAAATTTTAGGGCCAATTTTGGTTGGCATTATTTTTGCCAATTTTGCCCCGTTGCGCTCTCTGCTGCACTATTCCCCGCATTTGGAACTGTCCGCGTTGATTGGAGAGATCGCTTTTCTGTTGATCATCACCCGTGGAGCATTTGGCATTGATCAGCCAACGCTACAACAATTTCCTGTATTTTTTTGTTGGGTCCCCCCCCCCCCGAACCAGATGCCCCCCTGACAATCCATTCCAGGAATGCTATCCCCGACAATCCATCCTCGGGTGCCATCCCCGACAATCCATCCACGGCATGCCATCTCCGACAATCCATCCCCAGCATGCCATTCCCGACAATTCATCCCCGACAATCCATCCCCGGCATGCCATTCCCGACAATCCATTCCCGGCATGCCATTCCCGACAATTTATCCCCGACAATCCGTCCCCGGATGCCATCCCCGAAAATCCATCCCCAGCTTGCTATCCCAGACAATTTATCCCCAACATCCATCCCGACATGCCATCCCCGAAAATCCATCCCCGGCATGCCATCCCCGAAAATCCATCCCCAGCTTGCTATCCCAGACAATTTATCCCCAACATCCATCCCGGCATGCCATCCCCGAAAATCCATCCCCGGCGTGCCATCCCCGACAATTTATCCCCAGCTTGCTATCCCAGACAATTTATCCCCAACATCCATCCCGGCATGCCATCCCCAAAAATCCATCCCCGGCGTGCCATCCCCGACAATTTATCTCCAGCTTGCTATCCCAGACAATTTATCCCCAACATCCATCCCCGGATGCCATCCCTGATCCTAATTTTCTGGGGTGGGGGGGCATAATCAAAGTCATTTATCCGAGAATTTTTTGGCACCAAAAGGCACTCTGCTTTGGCATCGGCTTCGTCTGTCCACTTTTTGAGTGTCTGATCACAGTGTTGGCTTCACATTTCATCTTCCGCCTTCCGCTCAACATTGCCATCCTTTTTGGGTATATTTTTGGCACTTTTTTCCGATCGGATACGCAATCACTATTATGGCATTTTCTTGGAAAAATGATCGGGAATCAGAAATTATGTCCCCGCATGATGCAGTGATTTTCTGACCACTAAATACGCTCGTATGCCGCCGATATCCGATCTGCCCGGACATTTTGGGTCTTTTCCCTAATCTCCGACATAAATTCCCGACAATATACCGGACATTTTTAGACCTAACCCCCAGGTTGCCACCCCAGGCGAATCTCGAAATTCTTACCCCCGAAGGGTCGAGTAATAAACCGATTTGTTCAAGATTTGCTCTGTTGCCCTCATCGTTGGCAATTATCACCCCAGTCATTCTCCAGCTTAAAAAGGATCAGCGCGGTACTGAGTCTGGGCTGAACAGCGCTGTGTTGGCCAGGTTTTGTTGCGCAATATGTGTGCCGTACAAGCCTATATTAGTGTCCCCGGGGACACAATATTAACCCAACCCCTTTAATAGGAGGAACACATTCGGGGTGGGCATAATTAGAGGGGGACCCTATTATAGGCATTAGTGGGGGGACACTATTATAGGCACTACTGTATTCATCCTCATAATTAGAGGGGGGGACACTACTATAGGCACTACTGTATTCATCCTCCCAATTAGGGGGGGGACACTATTATAGGCATTACTGTATTCATCCTCATAATTAGAAGGGGGACACTATTATAGGCATTAGAGGGGGGACACTATTATAGGCATTACGGTATTCATCCTCCACACTAATTTTTTTGCCAACTATATGTACAATCAGCACGTCACTTGATAACATCGTTGCGCTGACCGGGTTTGCGATCACTTTTGGCATTTTGGCACCCCGCGCAGGTCATTTTCGAACACTTTTTCACGGACTGATCGATCGATCAATTTTTGGCATCAATAATTGGTTTTCACTAGGGTTGCTACCCTCCCCTAACCCCACCACAAAAGAAGCCCCGGGGGGTTTCAATTTTCAATGCCACCCTCCCCATCCTCCTCCCCCGGGAGGCCTTCAAACGGCGGAGGGGTGCTTCTATTAGAGAAAAACGGTAGGGAATCCATCATCCTATTTCCTCTAATAGAAGCCCCGGGCTTTTTTCAACATCCTCTCGAGGGAGGAGGAACTTCACATGGCGGGAGGCTTCTGTAAGAAGGAATATACGGTAACTACCTTAATTCCTCTAATAGAAGCCCCGGGCTTTAATTTTCCCTTGAAAGAGGCGAATATGGGGGCTTCTATTAGAGGAAATTTATACGTTAGCCAATTTCCGCCGCCTCCGCTTCACAGATGTGCTCATCTACACGTTGACTCGGATGCCCGCCGAGCTGTTGGTGGGCTCCATTTTCGGCATTGTTGCCGGCCTCCTAATTCGCTCATTTCCACGCCCCGACTCGCCGTCTGTCCATTTTGTGCGCACCATTCTGCTTCTCTCATTTGTGCTTGCGGCACACTTTGGTGCCCGATCGATTGGCTGCACTTTGATCGGTCCAATCATCGCACTGTTGGCCACCGGTGTTGCCAAAATGCGTTGGCAAATGGACAACAATCGGAATGTATGATGGAACAGAAAAATAATCCCCCCCCGCAATTCCTTTAATTCAACCCCCCCCCCGCAATTCCTTTAATTCAACCCCCTCCGCAATTCCTTTAATTCAACCCCCCCCCGCAATTTCTTTAATTTAACCCCCCCCCCGCTCTTCTCACCTCGGCCGCGGAGGGGTAAAAGTTTCAAAAATTTGAAGCAAAAAAAACATTGGCAAAAGTAGGGTTGTCGGGACCGGGAGTCGCGGTTTTTTACCCGGGACTAGACCGGTCTTGGATTTTCTACTGGGACTCCAGCGGATTAGTTCCGGTTTTTGACCGAGACTAACTTGATGATAGTTCCCGGTCCAGATCAACCCTAGTGAAAAGGGTACAAAACCCGGGGATTCTATTAACGGTAATCGGCACTCATCCTAGTGCCCTTCGGGCATAGAACCATCGGCACTTTTGGGCCTGGAACTCATAACGAAAAGTCACAAAGCCAAATTCCCCACCGGGGTACACCACCCAAATCCTACCATCCAAATACTACCAAAAGCCCTCCGGGGTACACCATCCAAATCCTACCAACCAAATCCCCTCCGGGGTACACCACCCAAATCCTACCAAATCCCCTCCGGGGTACACCATCCAAATCCTACCAAATCCCCTCCGGTGAACACCACTCAAATCCTACCAAATCCCCTCCGGGGTACACCATCCAAATCCTACCAACCAAATCCCCTCCGGGGTACACCACCCAAATCCTACCAAATCCCCTCCGGGGTACACCATCCAAATCCTACCAAATTCCCTCCGGTGAACACCACCCAAATCTTACCAAATGCCCTTCGGGTCAAATACTACCAAAACCCCTCCGGAGTACACCATCCAAATCCTAAAAAAAAAAGTTTTACATAATTTTAGACACGACTCGAAGAGAATGCGCTCCGTTTGGGATGGGACCTTGTGGTTGGACCACTTTTGTTCCTTCATCTTGGCATGCTCGTCAACATTTCCACGGTCCGTCCGTTTTTGTATACGCCAAAATTGGAGGAAAAATGAGAGATTATTATGGACACAAAAAAGATTTTTGACTGTGTCCCCAAGATCCTTAAAAGTACAAGTTTCCGGACGCAATTTTTGATAAATTGAAATTTCGGATTTTTTTCGGCATTACCTCCCCAAGGCCCAAAAATTCTTAATAAAAAATATAAAAATGCATTCCTAAAAACAGTACCACTGGCACACACCCTCAGTCAACTCAAATCCGTGGCACTTCTTGCCTGCGGCATTTGTGCGCTTCCCAAAATGTGCCAATCCCACCCCCCCCCCATTTTTTGTCTGTTTTCAGTTCCGTTGGCCAATGGTTGGCCCAGCGTTGGCATTGTTGGCACTTTCGCTGTTGAGCCGTTTCGGCGCCTCCTTACTTTTTGCCTTCCTTTTCTTTCACAACCCCTCCGGTGTCCCGTCGTCGTCGTCGTCGCCGGAGGGGAGAAGCCATCGGCACCGGGAGCGCCTTTTCCTCGCCATTGCCCCGTTGCCCAAGGCGACATTGCAGTGCCACCTGTTGCTGCTGTTGCTTCCTTCCCTAATTGTGCCGCCACGCGCCGTCGTCGACCCCGGCGGGTAATGCCGTCGGTCTCGGAACAACGAGAACATTCTCGGGCATTCGGGTTTTTTCACTATTTTCCGTCCAACTCTCGGTTTTGGGCTCTCGATCTGTCCTGTGTCGGTCTCGGAAACCAAGAATTTTCTCGGTTTTTTTTTTTTGGGGGGGGGGTCTCGATCCTTCTAGGTGGTTTTTTAGGGTCTCGATCCGTTTAGTGTTGGTCTCGGAAACTAAGGATTTTCTCGGGTTTTTTTTTGGGTCTCAATCTTGAGTCTCAGTCTCGAAAAACCAGAATTTTCTCGGGTTTTTGGATCGATCTCGACTCTCAGGGCTTAAGACTCAGTCTCGACTTTTGTCTTGCACAGCAATGCCGGCGGGCATTCTCCGTCAGTGCTCGTGCACACTGTTTGCCTGCTGTGCGTGCTCAGCGCGCCGTTTATGCAACTGGTGGTCCAACTTCTTGGCAAAATGCTTCTTCGTCCTCGGCTTACAATGCTTAGCGCGTCATCAGTCGCCGCCGCTGCTACCAATTTAAGGACGACGACGGCACACAATTGGCGAGACCAAATAGTGGCGGCAACCACGGCTTCATCCGCGGATCAACCAAAAGACTATCGGATTAGGGTAAAAGCTTGCCCCAGGGTGGGGGGGGATAATAGGCGGGACTAAATGGTGGGTCAGGCAGCCACGGCTTCATCCGCGGATCAACCGAAAGACTATCGGATTAGGGTAAAAGCTTGCCCCAGGGTGGGGGG
>JAKKIK010001227.1:0-17996 GCA_024500135.1 Heterodera carotae | reverse complement strand
CTGAATTGGTCGAAATGGAGGTCGGATTCATGATCAGCACCCTCGAAAACCCAGGAAACATTTTTTATACGACTTTAAAACAATTGTTTTTTTTTTTGTGGCGTACCAACTGCACTAGTACCGTCGTTTCTTTGATAACCATTTTTGATAATTAACCATTTTTTCTCGGTCCGTTTGGATTCTCAATTGCGATAAATTGCGTTAACGCAAGTACAAAACAATATTTATTTGTAAATGTGAAAAGTAACATTAAGAAACAAAATAACAACAAACTGAGTGTGAATTTATTTCTGTTCATTCATTCATCAGTAAAATCCATAAGCAACTCATCCACAGTTTTAAATGCAAAATCTTTTTCTCCACTCATCGCATTGGCTCCAATTTTGTTCCCTCCTCTTCCTGCCGCGGACTCTTCTTCGTCGTCGTCCAATGTTATAATATCTTCAGTACAATTCGTTGCCTTTTCAACACACTCTTCCAAAACACATTCTTCATCCTCATCCTCGACTTCGCCTTCTTCAGCATCCTCGACTTCGCCTTCCTCAAAGTCTTCATCGTTGTCATCCATTTGAATGTTGGAATTGGACGTTCGTGCACTGTCATTGATCTTAATTGAACGATGATAATCATGAAACACTTAAAAAGTCTACCTTCGTTGTTTTTCCTGTCCTTTGAGTCTTCTGCCATTCGTCAAATGAAGAAGAGCAGTTTTCAATTGTCGTGGCATCATCGGACACTGTCCTCGAAATATCGGACAAACTTGCACAATTTGGAACCCTTCTGGGACGCGTGATCAGTTGACAAATTGATCTGCCATGGGCCAATACGTCACGGAATTTGGAATCATTTTGATAAGTGAAATGGCCCTGTTGGAACACTGAAACTGCAACCTGAAAAAAGGAAAGTTTGCCTAAAATTAAAATGATTGTGCTTATGGTGTGTAAACAAATATTAAATACCTGGATGGGAAGGGGCACCCCCTCGTGATTGTGCTCGAGCAGAGCATTCAACAACTTCAGAACGCAAATGTCTGCCTTTTTATAGAGTGCTGATAAACAAACTGAAAACAAGAATTATTTTCCGGCACGTGGACATGAAAATAACCGAGAATCTAGCCTTGTGTGTGGAAACGAGTGACTCGTCGTTTTTTGTTTAGACTATAATAAAATACCTTGTTTCTGTAGTGAGGTTAGCATTGGAATTTTGAGTAGAGAAACAGAAGTTCCCATTAAAGAAACGACCAAATCGACGAGTTCCATAGGCTGCAAATTAATGCTTTGCAAAAGGTTATATAGTAAATTGTAAAAAGGCCATTGTTTGAGACATACGATTTGCATATCATTCTTCAGCAGTTCCACCAATTTGGATGCGAATTTATCAAAATGTTCATGCAACATTGAAGAGACGGAAAGCACTGAGTTAAGACGAGCGAATGTCTGAAGTCGGACTTTTTCAGAAATGTTTGTTGCATTGATGATAAGCGAAGTGAGTCTTCGAGAAATGGCATTCGCTGGAAACCCGATTCTTTCGACTGCAGAAGCCACCGCGAAAATGGCATTTTGAGCCAACTCAGAAGAAGCACACTTCAAAGAAGCAGACAGAGCTGAAAGCATCAATTCAATGTCGGACAGAACGCCTGAATGATTCGAATCAATAAGTCAATTTAAAAATGTTTACCTGCCGGTTGCGCTTCGGCCATCTGAGTGTACACATTCCAAAGTGAGGAGGCCAATACGTGCTGTTCAGAAACACTAATTCGGATTCTGATAGCATCTAGTGATTGGAGAAAGGCATCCAAATTCTCAAACGGAGTTCGCTGAGTGCAAAGGGCCACAATGGTATTCATTAACTGACTTTCCAACTGAGAAAAATTCAGCGGTTTTTGTAAAAACTTTCTGGAGGTCATATCAAAGCTTAATTGTCATTAGTTTTAAGCAAAAAAAATGTAAAAAACAATCTTTTAACAAAAGCAATGGGTATTTTTTCCAAAAAATGATCGTTCTATGCCTTTAATAAATCGTAAAAGACGTTAAGAGAGCAATTAAACCAATCAGATACATATTCCTAAACCGAGACATATTAGATGAGTCGGCAAATCTATATCCTTTGGCCTTCTCAGGGATTCGGTCTCACACCTTCCTTTCGAGCCTTTCGCAAAAGGAGCCGTTTCTCGCGCTCAAATTCCTTCATTCGGTGAAGATGATCCTTAATTTTTTTAAGTACATGTATATATTTATAACCAAAACTCAGTAAAATTGCGAAAGTTTTGGGTTGAACTCACATCATATTGGCATAGCCCAAATTCATGACGACGTCCAAAGCAATAATGTGAGGCAAATGGAGCTTTATCCCAAACGCATTTGCGCCAAGCAACCGCTTTATGCGCACAATAATCTCGCGCACCTATCGGAAATTTCATCTTCTCCCTAAATCATATTTAACTTTTCTATTTTTATTTTAAAATAAGCTCACAATTCTTCCCACGAAATCTGCATTTCTCTCGGTTTGCGGCCCTTTGGGAAATCGTTTAAACAAAAGTCAAAGTAACGATAAAAAATACCTTTGGAAAACCATACAAAGGATCAAATGTTGGAGGTCGATCCGTACGAGGCGCAGTTTCAGGATGAAAATAATCATCGAGGCTGACAGTCATTTGTTGTCCCATTTTAATTCCTTGTTAAAAAATCTCGTTTTAGCGATTCCTCTAAAAAAAATCCAAAATTGTTTTCGCCTTATCCAATTTACACCCTTTTGTTATGAGCAAATAAATTTGAAGAAATCAATTAAACAATCGGTGTTTTACAAGTTCCTCCAAACCATTTGTTCGGTTTTAGGTTGGGGCTTTTTTCATTGGGACCGAAA
The DNA here is from genome assembly GCA_024500135.1 of Heterodera carotae. Classification (NCBI taxonomy): domain Eukaryota; kingdom Metazoa; phylum Nematoda; class Chromadorea; order Rhabditida; family Heteroderidae; genus Heterodera; species Heterodera carotae. Next base: position 15,134 of record JAKKIK010001227.1, on the reverse strand, counting down.
ACCACATGATTACCGTTTGAAGAACAAGATTTTTTCGTTTTTAGGTGGAGACGGGATTTTGGCTTTGACGGGATTTGAGAATTTTGTAGTTTTTTGAGGAGAATGGATTTTGTCTTTTTTGACTGGGACGTGATTTAGTCGGCACACTGCATAAGGTACCACCGCCGGTTCAACCAATGAAGGTATAATAGGCAACCGTATAATATTACAACCATTCTGTTTAAACAGCAGTTAATTCATCAGAAAACTCATTGAGGACTACCAAGAGCTACTAAATACATTCTTCAAAGTTACTCTTTAACAAATATTTACTGAATTTGTTCACCTTTTACGACGATTCAGAGTGCTGTGCGAATTAATGCACCATTTATTTTATATCATTAATGGGTCTTCGATTCTATGAGAAATATTTTCTCCTCTTCGGAGTGTTTGTTGGAGGCTGCATTTTTCTCTCCGGAGTTTTCGTCTATTTCCGCACTGACAATACCATCAGTCATTCGGTTGAAGTGGAACACCCAATTGTCAACCCGAAACTTCGTAATGTTCATGAATCATTCAAAAGGCTCGAAGATGACAAATTTTCTTTCTCAAATCAAAATTTATCAATGAAAATGGTCGAAAAACGACGAAACTTCACCAGAGAAGTTTGATTATAAACCCTTTAACGAATATTTTTCCTATTACCTGTTATTTAGATGATGAAGTTTGCCTGGAGCAATTATGTACGCTATGCATGGGGTGAAAATGAATTGCGGCCCATCACGAAAGTTGGGCATTCTGGCTCGGTTTTCGGGCGTGCACCTGTGGGAGCGACCATCATTGATGCACTTGACACGTAAGACTAAAAATATTTGTGAAAAAACACCCTCTTTTTAGATTACATATTATGGGGTTGGATGAGGAATTTGAACAGGCGAGAGATTGGGTGGCACATAAGTTCAATATGAAAGAATCCCAAAGTGATTTATCCGTGTTTGAAACAAACATTCGCTTTGTTGGTGGACTGCTGAGCGCTTTTGCTCTCTCCAAAGATCAAGTAGGCCGACAGATGTTCTCTTTTTTTAAAAGTTAATACTGTTTCTTAGATGTTCTTGGACAAAGCCCGAGAGGTAGCCGATCTTCTGATGCCATCCTTCGATGCCAGTCCTTTCGGTATTCCGATGGCACTAATCAATATGAAAACAGGACGAACCGGAAACTATGGCTGGGCGAGCGGTGGCTGTTCAATTCTTTCCGAGTTTGGTTCATTGGAACTGGAGTTTAATTATCTGTCACGACTTACCGCCAACCAGACGTACGTGTCCAAATGTGCCCGAGTTCGGGAGTATGTCACTGAACTTCTAAAACCGGATGGACTTTATCCGGTTGGAGTTAATGTGTTGGTTTTCCAACTAACATTTATTCTCTAGAATTATCTCAATCCTCAAACTGGCAAATGGTGTCAAAGTAAGTTATTACTTATTTTGGATTAAGTTTTATTTTTCTTCAATTTAAGAACATGTATCTGTCGGAGCACTTGGCGATTCCTTCTACGAATATTTACTCAAAATATGGTTACTTCTTGGACATGGAAATGCTAATGAATTGCTGCTTTGTTTGGTTTAAATAGGATTTTCAACGGTAAACGGGACGACCATTTGAAAGAAGCGTACCAAAAAGCAATCAAAGCAATTGAGGAAAAACTTTTACATAAGTCAGCACAGAACAATTTGTGGTACTTTGCGGAGATGAAAAGCAGCCGGATTGAGCATAAAATGGACCATTTGGTGAATGCTTTTTAGCGCCTCTAGCTTTTTTTCTTTTATTTTTTTCTATTTTAAGGCTTGTTTTATTGCCGGGATGTTTGCGCTTCATTCTGTCCAAGAACATGACGAAGCCACGCGAGCACATTTTTTGCGAGTAGCGGAAGAGATAGGGCACACGTGTCACGAGTCATATCGAAAAACTGGTGAGGTCTAATATTCAATGTCCGTATTCTGCCAGAAACTAAAATTTTTTTTTCATTCAGCAACAGGCATCGGTCCGGAGGCATTTCGCTTTTCATCAGACGCAGAAGCACAAGCGACACGTATCTCAGAGTCCTATTACATTCTCCGACCAGAGGCCGTTGAGGGGTGGTTTTACCTGTGGCGCATCACCGGCAACGAAACGTATCGCGAATGGTGTTGGGAAGCGGCACAGGCTATCGAACGGCACTGCCGAGTGGAGGCGGGCTACTCGGGGATTCGGAATGTCAACTCAGAACGGGTAAGGCTTATGTCAATATATTGTGAGACATTAGCTAACCGGGAAAAGTTGTTTTTCAATACGGTTGAAGATTGCATCCATTTGTTCCTAGAATTGACAAATTAAACCCTGTCACATAAATGCGGAAAATGGGGGTGATTGGCGGGCCATCCAAAACCCTTCCCAACCGCGCCCTTTTTACCCCAGTCATTAACCGCATATTGTTGTTGTATTTGCAACCATAATTCCCTCCCTATCCACTTAATTTTCTTCTGTAATAAATTTGCATCTGCTGATCAGGATATTCGCATTCTTTCCAGTGGGGTGTATTTTAATTGTCAGGGAATCCCGATTTCCCCAATAAATACTTTGTTGAAAATTTCTTTTGTTCTATTTATAGATTGAACATGACGATGTTCAGCAATCGTTTTTTCTTGCCGAGACGCTCAAATACCTTTTCTTGACATTCAGTGACTCAACAGAAATCCCGCTTGACCAATGGGTCTTCAACACAGTCAGTAGTATTCGCATTAAGAACCCCAAACGAAGCCTTTTTCTTTTTTGTCTTTTCAGGAGGCTCATCCTTTTCCTATCGTTCCCGTTAACACACAACAAATCCAATAAAGTGCCAACCAATGGACAACGGCTGAAACGTACAAAAATGGTTTTGTTTAAAAAAACCGGATCTGTTGAGATAATTCGTCAGCCCAGTGATACATCTAGCACAAAACTTGCCCTATTTATTCTCAATTTTGTCATTCTTTAACGCAAAGCTTTCTGTATGCCGGTATTTGCTTAATTTTGGTTTCTTTTTGTAAATTTTGCTTGTGGTCACTTTCTTTACTCTGAAAATGATGCTTGTACAATAATTGCTTTATTATTGTTTTGGTCAAAGAATAAATATAAATAACATCAAACTTTGAAAAAAATAGAAACTTTTAGTTTTATTAATTTAGCGTTTTGACTGCTTTCATTCACAGTGTGTTCTGATGGCTTGACATGCGTTTGTTCTTTTGGGCAGTTCATCTCAATGCAATAACTATTCCAGTCCCTTCGTTTCGTTGCCAAATCTTTCCCAATGTTCGAGAGTCTAAATTTGAAAACATATTTTGTACCTTAAACGGGCAAATGAAACTTACGCGCTGCTCACTCTCAACCAGTCCTTCCAAATAAGAGATCAGTGCCTTCTGAAATCAAAATTTCACATTTCCAAAACAACTTTGCCCTCCGAATTTGCCTTAGTGTCCATTCTGCGCTGTTTGCACAACCGATTGTACTCGTCACGGATCACTTTGCTCATCACGAGAAAGTCCTTCTCCATTTGGTCCGCCTTATTCTCACAGTCCTTCAGCTCTTCCTTGCACTGTGTCGCTTTGTCAGTTTTGCCGGTCAAATCCCTTTGAAAAAATTGCCAATATATAAAAAAACCCAATTAAATGAAGGCAGGCAGAGAAAACGCACAGACGCGCCTTCGTCTCGCGCTTCCGCGTCAATGTTTGCTGCTGGTTCTGCCAATTTTGCCAGCCCTTCACGCGTTCGTAGAACACTTCTTTAAGCACTGCGAGCAGTTGGAGGTGCTCCTACAGGAAGAGATATGATAAGAAAATAAGAGAAAAAGAATACAGGGGAAGAGGGGAATAAGCAAATAAATAACAGCAGTGGGTAGCGGACACTGAGACTAGAGATCGAGATTTTCAAAATGATGACCAAAATTTGTCGCATTGTACTTGACTAATAATTCCTGAATCGGATCCGTTCTAATCGGTCTCCACTTGAGACCACTTAATGAATGATGAGAAATGGTGGCAGTGCTAAAGTCCTAGTAACAACACTTTGGTAGCGCTTACGTTGACGACTTCCTCCAACTGTTGTGCGTCCTGTTCCGCCTCGTGCTTCTCCACTATGGCCAAATTCTCATGGGTTTCGGCCAGCTTTGACAGAACACGTGCCAACACTGTGTTCTCCTCACACGACGCCAACATGGAAAGCGCCTTGCTTGACTGGTCGTCGCTGTAAGCCAAGTCCCGACGATGGGTGACCAACGAATCGACGTGGGTCTGCAGACGCGTCAGCATTTCCTCCAATTCGTCCACCTGACTGTGCACCTGTTCAAACCTAGACAATAATATAAAGTCAAGAACAAACAGCCAGTCGAAAACTGCAGAAAAAGCCAACAATTGAGGCATTAAATGAATGAAGAATAATATCATAACGGACGCACCAACGGTCGTTCTCATCCATCGGAAAAGCGATTTTGGTGAACACATCTCCGACCGATTTGAACATCTTGCAAAATTTATATGGTTTAGTGTTTGCTAGTAAAACTTAACGACAATAAAACCGAAATATTTGCAGTTAATAAAAACACAACTTTACTCACCTTCCGCACACTGTTCCCACTAAATGCTGAAGTGTTAGAAGACCTTGGCAAATCGCCATCAAATGAAAGAAAGTCTCGCACGTCACAATCCGAAACCAAACGTGGATGAACAGCCAAACGGCGCAAAAATCGCTCCAAAAGTCGAGAACGCTTGTTGGCCAAGTCACTTAAAGATTTCAAAAGTCAAAAAAAATTTGTTTTTAATAAACGGTATTATTGAAAGGTTGTATTAAATTACCTGTGTTCCTCGCCAGCATTTAACTTTGTCTTGGTAAGCGTAGAAATGCTTTTTTCGGGTGCATACGGAACAAGAATGCCCAAATGTTGGAACTTTTCGGCTAACTTTGCATGAAGACCCAAAAAATCACTGAAGCGCCGCCACACTTCAAAACGGTTCTTTGTGTAGCCCGGAATGTTTGACACCTGCAAAAAAAAAATGAATAACCGAATAAAGATTCCAACGACCATTGTCTCTATTTTGTAGACAATATAAGCGTTGATGCCTTCGCCTCGCTTCTCATAAGCTCGAATAAAAATTTGAATGGAGCCTTCGACGAGAACCGATGACAATTTGTCCAATTGTTGCTGAGTTTGGGACGATGAAGAAGGGGTCAACCGAGCCTGGGGAGACGGCTGAGATGGTTCGATGATGGAGAATTCAGAAGCAGTGTTGAAGGAATCGGAATTCGGAGAAATGACAAGTCTCGATTCTTCGTTTTCTTTCTGAAAAAAAAAGAATAAATTTTCGATTAATAACATAAAAAAACAACACCTTTTCTTGGGGTTTTTGTTCGTCAAGTTCTTCGTCTGAATTATAAAAAAAATCTTCTTCACCGCCAATCATTTTGGCCGATAAATTGTTTAACAAAATGATCGGACACCTAAAATATTAAATGGCCAAACACAGAATCAAATTTTGTAAGGATTAGTCAAGGTCAGCAAGCTTGTTGAAATTAAGAGGACGATTAAATTAATATCGTTATGCCAAAATGGTAAATTTCAAAAGAAATATTGGCATTTTAATTTTTTACAATGTTCTTTGTGGATTTCCATTTGATTGATTCAGATTTAATTGTGTTTGCCTTTGACTCGTCCAGATTTTTGCGATCCCATGAATAAACAAAACACTTCATTGTTTTATGGTCAACATTTATATTATTTAGATAATAATTTCAAGTAAATTTTTGGACAAATCGCTTTCTGCAAACGGACAGCAAAATGGTCAGTTTTTTTAGCAAATTTTATTTGCTTGTAATGTCTCTATTTTTTAGACGATCAGCAAGAACAACAAGGTTTTTCTTTATTCTTATTCGAACTTATTATATTAACTGATTGCGTCTCATAGATGATGGCGCACCTTAACTACAAAATGAAGGTCATTGTGCAGGATTCGCGTGTTTTTATTGGATACTTCAAGGGTTTGGCTCACCATTTTCCAATTTCAATTAATTGCCATATGCATTAAGCATTCGACAAACACATGAACATCATTCTGGCCGATTGTGAAGAGTTGCGCCGCATCAAACCCAAGCAGGGCGCCAAGAAGGCATCTGCCGAGGAGGAGAAGCGCATTCTCGGCCTGGTGTTGCTGCGAGGAGACAAAATCATCTCAATTTCAGTGGATGGGCCACCGCAGAAGGAGGACTCCGGTGTTCAATTGCCAAAGGCGGGCGGACTCGGCGGTCCGGGACAAGGACGAGGTGCCGGTCGTGGAGTGCCGATGGGCGTACCGCCGATGGGCGCCGTACCTCCAGGTTGAACCATATAAAATGGATTGTACCAAGTTCTGCGGAACTTATTATTTTCTTTATCAGGCTTACAAGGCGCAATTCGTGGAATTGGTGGTCCTGGCATGGGTGGACCCATGCAGCCTGGGTACAACATGCCTGGAATGGCGCCGCAGGGCATTCCGCGTCCATTTTGATGACTGATGTTGTTTTTTCTTTGTTTAACAACATATTTGTTTCATTTTTTTCAGTTATTGGTGTGGTCTTTTTTTCAGTAAATTATTGACCACGTAATCCTTGCAAAATGAAAATTTCCGTTATTTTCAATTTTATTTTGCATATTTTTCTGTAATTTTCATTTTTTTTTTGTAGTTGTTTTAGAATGCCTCCAAAAAAGCAAACCGATCAGAACAAAGCGCCCATTCTTGGTAGAATTGGCACGAACTTAAAAGTAAGTTGTCTTCCCTCTGTTGGTGCTTACGCTCCCTTTTGCTTTTGGGGCACTTACTATAAATATTGGTGGACACGACAAACTAACTATTCAATTTATGAATGCCTGATTTTCTCTTTTAGATGGGCATCCTTGGACTGCCCAATGTCGGCAAATCGACCTTCTTCAATGTACTCACAAAATCAGAGGCCCAAGCGGAAAATTTCCCTTTCTGCACCATAGACCCCAATGAGAGTCGAGTGCCGGTGGAGGACAGCCGCTTCGATTGGTTGGTTGAGCATTACAAACCGTTGAGCCGAGTGCCCGCCTATTTGACCGTGGTGGACATTGCCGGACTGGTCAAAGGTGGGCAAAACAAATTCCTTAATTTCACAAATAACATTTTGTTTGAGTGATTTAGGCGCTTCCGAAGGCCAAGGATTGGGAAATGCGTGTAATTTTTTTTTCCCATTAATTTTCTTTTGCTTTGTTCGAACACTTCTTTTAGTTCTTTCCCATGTCGGCGCCTGCGACGCGCTCTTCCATTTGTGTCGGTCCTTTGAAGACACTGAGGTGACCCACGTGGAAGGTCCGACAGAGAGTTGCAATGCTTACAATTAGCCCTAAAAAAATAGGTTTTTTGAGGTGACGTTGACCCAATCCGCGATTTGGCCATTATCAGCAGCGAATTGCGGCTAAAAGACCAAGCATATTTGGTGGGAGCGCTCGACAAAGTGGAGAAGTTGGCGGTTAGGGCCAATGACAAAACGAAGAAATTGGAGCACGACACACTGCTGAAGGTCAAGGAGTTGCTGGAGACAAAGTTTGTACGACAGCACGACTGGAATGAGAAGGTTGTGTGACGGGAAAGGGCGGGGGACCAAAAAACGAGGGGAATTTTTGAGGTAAAAACCAAAAATCGTGGGGAATTTTTGAGGTAAAAGCATTTTGTCCTGAACGGTCCTAATTGATTTTATTGTACTATTGTAATTTAGGAGGTCGAAGTATTGAACAAACATTTGTTCCTCACCGCGAAACCAATTGTTTACCTGGTCAATTTGAGTGAGCAAGATTACATCAAAAAGGTTGTCCAAAGGTCGTCGGTCCATTCGAATTAAACATTTCACTGTTTCCAGAAGAACAAATGGCTTCCAAAGATTAAAGCGTGGATTGACGAGAATGACCCGGGCTCTGTGAGTTTGCCATTCATTCAGATTTAGCCTCAGTTGCACAATTTATATTTCCCTTTCAGACATTAATCCCCCTTTCGGGTGCCTTTGAGTTGAAAGCCATCGAAATGGACCCCGAGGCGAGGGCGGCGTTCTTCAAAGAGACGGGCGCCACCAGCGCACTCGACAAAATCATAAAGAACGGCTACTTGGCACTTTGCCTTGAGTATTTCTTCACGTGAGTAAGCCGATATAATACCACCGCATTCCTTTTACTTTAAATTTGACTGTGTGTGCCTTGTAGTGCTGGCAAGGACGAGGTCCGAGCGTGGACCATCCAAAAGGGCACCAAAGCACCGCAAGGGGCCGGACGAATTCACACCGATTTTGAGAAGGGTTTCATCATGGTAATTCAAACAAAAAAAGAAAAGGGCTACCACTTTGACTGTACACATTTTGCTTGCCCTCTTCAGGCCGAAGTAATGAAGGTGGCCGACTTGGTCGAGTTGGGCAACGAAAATGCGGTCAAAGGCGCGGGAAAGTATCGGCAGCAGGGAAGGTGAGCCAGCCACATGCTAGATGATGATGATGGCACGCAACAAACTGAATGATTGATGCGGGCATTTGCAGAAACTACGTGGTCGAAGATGGGGACATTATCAACTTCAAGTTCAACGCCGGCGCCGGTTTGACAGCCGCGAAAAAGAAGTGAAGTCGAACAAGCGTTTTGGGGATTAATGAATGAAAAGCCATTTTTGGAAGTTGGGTCGCCCGCCGACTTCTTTTTCGTTTTGTTTTTTGAGGCGCCAATTTCAAACGAAAGTTTTTAAAGAGAAATGTGTGCAGTTTTGTAGGAAATTTCAAGTTGTTGTTTCTGTTTTTAATTGTATTATTCGACATTTTCATTATTATTCCATTTGCTATAAAATTCGCGCGTTTTTTCCATCGAGTATTTAACACTAAAAATTTTCCCGAGTTTTCTTATTGTTACTTAGTTTCATCTCCGTTCGTATTTCTCTCGCTCTCGCTGGTGGCCCATTTATTCTCACACCTTCCCCTCCGGCGGCGGGTGGACGACAATCGCAGCGATTCATTCGTTTTACTTTTCCTTCCACCCCCATCGATTGGGCGGAGTCGTTCTCTTTTAAGGGAGAGAATGTGAAATTGTTATTTGTGGGCGGAGAGATCTCCCAGCAGGCATCCATCCCTCCGCCTCCCTCCCTTTGCATCATCGGCACCATCCCAGTACCACCACCACCTTCCCTCTTTGCCCCCAGCCACTTGCTGTTTCGGTGTGTGCGGGGGTGGGAAGTGGCGACGCTCATCCACACCACTGACGCTACTGCGTCCCGCCCCACAACGGCTGCAGCAGCAGCAGCAGATGTTGGGGGGATGAAGGACGGGGGAGGGACAAGTATTTGCCTCTCTCTATCTCTCCTCTCACCATGCTCTCTGTTTTGCTCTGTTCGTCTTTCCGCTCTCTTCGTCACGAGGTACTAAAATGCTGTCTGTTCTCTGCTGCTGCTGCCGCTGCTGCTCATTGCCATGTCTTTTTGTGACGCCCCACCGATTGGGGGCAGGCAATGGATGGAAGTGATGAGAGAACGACGACGTCTGACGGGCGGAATTCCCTCCGCCCTCTCCCCCTCACTTTTCCCTCCTCCCCATGGCTCTCCTCCGCTGCTTTCCTCCTCTCTGCTCCCGCCCCCCCCCCCCCCCTCCCCCCCCCCCCCCCCCCCCCCCCCCCCCCCCCCCCCCCCCCCCCCCCCCTCACAACCATCCATCCAACAACTGCGAGGAGGAGGAGGAGGAGCCATTTCAAAACACGCCCAACAACACTCATCCATTTCTCGACTCGGCTCCTCCTCCCTTTGCTGCTTTATCCCACGCCCCCCCTCAACTGCTGCAACCCCTCCCTTTTTTGTTCTGAATTATGGGAATAGCTCAAAAACGTACCCCTCCCCCTCCCCTCCTCCCCCCTCAGCGCCAAAAAGGCGGGTGCATTTGAATGCGTACGGAGTGAGGGGGAAGGGGGCGGGAGATACGAGAGGGAAGGGTTCGGTGGACACTTTTGATGAGAGTGGGAGGGGCCGAGGGTCATGCTGCTACTGCTACTGCCCTCCCACGCCCTCCTCATGCTCCAAACTTGTACTTTGTGCTCTTGTTGCAAAGTGCGCTTTGGAAAAAATGCCTAGGGCATCGGGTGAATTATAAATGAAATGTTTGAAGGGATAAGATAACTTATCACTGATTGGGTTTGGTTTAATTTTCATGGAAACGAATTTCAATTGTGTTATGTAAATACATTAAATGCATTTGTGCGCGTCTTGATTCACTTATAAAGTGCCGAACTAATTTGTGTCGTCCATTTGTCCAGCAGCAGTGCCATGCCCTCCAAATCGAAGGCCAAGGCCAACAATGCCGCCTCGTCGTCGACTGTCGCGACGAATGCGCGCTCTGCCCCAAAATTGGTGCCAACAGCGGCTACAATTTCAACGCAGGCTCAATCGGCAGCATTTTCGTTTGGTGGTGCACAATTTGTGACCGCGGGCGCAACAACGCCACAACAAACGCAAAAAGGGGCAGGGATTTTGCACCAACAGCCCGCTTTTCAGGTGGTGAACGCCCGGGGGGGGGGGGGGGAACTGACAAAGGGCAGGTGGTTGACTCCCGGGGGGGACTGATGAGATATGGGCCCAACAAATAAAGTCAATGGTCGCATTCTTCGAATATTACCGAACTCTCTCTCTCTCTCCAGTTTTACGTGCCAACGGGCACTATCCCCGCCCAAATGGTGAGCGGCGGCGGCGGCGGTGCTGGCACTGTTCAGCCCACACAGCGCTTCATTCTCATTCAACAGCCAACGACTACAACGGCACGTGCCGTCGTTTCCACCAGTGGTGGCACCAATTGCGCAACATCGACGGCCACCGCTTTTCCGCTTCAGCAAACGATCAATGCCGCCGGCACCGCACTTGGCCAACAATTGTTCGTGTTGAAAACGGCCGGGCCATCCACTGGGACCGGGCAACATCATCAGCAGGCACTGATTGATTTTGAATTCGGAATGCCGAATGAATGAATGAATGCTTCATGTCCATGCTTGGCTTAGATCCAATTTGTGCCGCTTGTCCATGCCATCTCCGCCTCGTCGGACGTCGTCGGCGGCGCCGCGTCTGTCGGCCAACCGACGCCGCAGCTCATTCAGTTGAGCAGCGCCGCCTCAGGCGCGGCACAGCCCATCCAACTGCAAACATTGGATGGCAAAATCATTACGGCCACCAGCGGCGCCTTTTTTGCTCCATTCGCTGCAGCAGCAACAACCACAACGATGGCACAACAGCAACAGATGATGATGACCACTGCTGGTGCTGCAGCGCCGTCGGCGGCGATGGCACAACGCGCGACAATGGTCAAAATGGAACCGCAACAGACGACGACAAATGTGCCAGCGGCAGTGAAGTCGGAGACTGCCCCAAAGGCAATGCCGCCGGCACAGAAACGTCAACAACAACAACAGAACACCACGCCGAGACCGCAGCAGAGGGTCAAAGTGGGTAAGTGTGTAAAGAGTGACTGCTTCAACATGATGGTCAACAATTGTACCAATTGGACTTGAGGAGGGACAACTAATTGTCAACCGTTTGTCCCCGTTAAGGCAACTTCTCCTTCCAGCAGGACCCGAACGACCCCCAAAAGTGGATCATCTCCAACGACAGTGGCGGAGGAGGAGCGGGAACGGCACCATTCCCGACGGCACCGGCAGCGGCTCCCCCATCGACGGCATCTGGTCGAAAAGCGGGCGGCAAAGCGGCGGCTGCTGCTGGCCTTATTAAAAGTGGCAACAACGCAAAAGTGGCAGCACAACAACAACAGCAGCAGCAAAGCGTTGTCGTGGCCGGAACATCAACAGCAGCAGTTGTTCATCAACAGCAGCAGCAGCATTTCCACCACTCGTCGACGTCGCCCGACAGCGGCGGCGAGCAGTCGCAGCAGCACAACCATTATGGCGCCGACGGGGCGCCGTCGACCAAAAAGGGCGGCGCGGTGAAGCGAATTGCATGCAACTGTCCTAACTGTACGGGCGGAATGCCGAAAGCGTGAGTGTGAAATTAATGATGGAAAAAGAGACAAAAAAGGCAATAAAAACAAATGTACCCCTAAAATAGGTTTTTGTCAGCAACCAATATCCCGCCCCAACCAAGACCCAAATCCCTGGGCGCGAGAACGGCCACAAAAGTCCAAAAAAAAACCTGATCAATAGTGATCAACATAAATTAAAAATTGGATCGGTAAAAAATAGGGGCTGAGATTCAACTCTGATCAAAGTCTGATCACTAATGATCAGAGTAAAAAGCATAACGCGACTATCAAAAAGTTACCTAATTCTTTTTATACAACTTTGGTATAAATTCACTTTTGCTTCTTCAGCGGAACGGACAGACAACGGCAGCACATTTGCCATATTTGTAGCAAAACGTACGGCAAAACGTCGCATTTGCGTGCCCATCTCCGCGGGCACGAGGGCAACAAGCCGTTCTGTTGTGGTGGGTTGTTTTGCATTGGCATGGCACCATTTTGACACCGCCGTGGCACATTTTCAGATTGGCCCACCTGTGCAAAGAGTTTCACACGCAGTGACGAATTGCAGCGCCACCGACGCACGCACACCGGCGAGAAGCGATTCGGCTGCGACCATTGCGGTCGGTGGAATGATTAGCCGAAATTGGCGCGCCCCCAAGCGAAATCCTCAGAAATATTAAATTTTCGTTGTATCGTATTTTCGAAAGCTAAGCGGAACGGATTTTGTCCCGCCTTCCAAGCTCCCGCCGTCCCCCTTCTTTCCACTGACTCCCCACATCCCGATTTAAGCCTAAAGGGATGGGATTTCGAGCAGAAAGGGTCGTTGGCTTAATCAGTTTGTTCAATTTGTCCGAAGCCGATCCTAGGCTGCTGGAGGGCGCCGCCCAAGCCATTCCCTTTCCAAGCCTTCTGCCAATGGGTAGTGGGACCTCATGTTTTTACTATTCTGAGGTTTTCGCTGTGTTCACCGGCGGGGAGGCGCAAATTTCTAAATAGGCGATGTAAAAATGCCGCCTTTTTTTGTGCAGGCAAACGTTTCATGCGCAGCGACCATTTGACGAAGCACGTGCGCACCCACGTCGGGCTGGCCCAACAGACGACGTCGACGCCAATACGCGCCGAAATTGTGGGCGGAGTGCTGCAGGCGCCGCAGAAGGCGCCGCCGGCCGAACTCAAAATGGAGATGGGCTAAAGTCTGATCTGATCAGTCAAAACAGCCGATTAATGGCGGCGGAGAGACGGCGGCGTTTGCCAATGCGCGAGATAAATGTGCCGCAATGAAAATTTGTTACCTTTAATCTTAACACACATTTATTTGCATTTCACTGCCTTAATTTACTGATGCAATTCCATTTCTTTTGGAACAAAATTTTAATGTAAAACGATTACTTTGGTGACAGAGAAAAGAGAGAGAGAGAGTGGGAGAGAAATAGAGGAAAACAGAGAGGGGGAGGTGAGAGAGAATGCGACAAAGAGAGAGACTAGGAGATAAATAGAGGGACATAGAAAGAGAGGGGGAGTGGGATAAAGAGAGAGAGAGAGCAAGAGAGTAAGAGAAACATGTAGAGGAAGAGAGAGCGAGAGGGGGAGTGGGATAAAGAGAGAGAGAGCAAGAGAGTAGGAGAAACATGTAGAGGAAGAGAGAGCGAGAGGGGAGAGTGGGCGGGGGGTGGGAGAATACCGTCACTTATTCAGTGACGCAAATAATAAACACAAATTATTGTATGTTTTAATCATTAGTGCGTGGCATTTGTATAAAAGAAGCTAATAAGCAGTGAGTGAGTGTACACATGTTAATGATACAATTTCCAATCATTCAAATGGAAAAGGACAGAGAGAGAGAAGAGAGAGAGAGAGAGAATGGGCGGCGGAAAGGGACAATTGGCAGAAGACAAAGTCCATGCATGGTGTGATTGATCAACAAGTTGCCGCCGGGATTAATTAAGATCGCATGGTAATTCTTGTCATGGTAAAACTCAAAAAAACATCGCCAAAAGGCAAAAAGTTGTTTGGTGGGGGGCGGCAGGTGGCTGTTTCTAAAGTTCCATCGCTGTCCTTTCGTCCGCCGCCGGAGGTCCGTCCGTTTGCCATTTTGCATTTTGTGGTTCGCTTCCTTTGCATCGATCGATCAGAATGGCAAAATTGTGTGCCATTCTGCTCGTCCATTTCCTTGCTCGGCCTGCGCACTGAACGCGGCGTTGAACAGCTCCGAGCCGGCGTCCACAGTGAACTGTCCGATGGGCTCATTTCGTTTGACGCCTAAAATTTTGAAATGCATTTAATTGCCCGCGGCATAATGCCAATGCATTTAATTGCCCCCGGCATAATGTGCCAATGTCCCTTTGTCCACCCATACCGTCGTGGTTGAACAGCACCACGTTGAAGGACAACGATCGGGGCACTCCATGCGCGTCCATGCCAACATTGTCGGGCAGTACAAACTCCAACCAATCCTCGGCACCGAACACCGGACTCAGTGTGCGCCTCATCACGCGCGTCTTTTGTTTGGCCAAGCGTTTCTGACCGTTGGTCAATGCGTAAACTTTAGCGTAAGGGTCTGTAAAATGAACGGATGGGTCTGTATAAATCAAAAAACTTTATTTCCTATATTAAAGCCCCCGGGGGTTTTATTTCAAGCCCAGCTCACCAAACGGAATATCCGATTACATTCTTTGGTTTGCTATAAAATTTAAAAATTTGTTTTTGTTTTGCACCGAGCAGTCCAAGCGACGCGTCTCGCGGCAAATCGTTCATTTGCAGCAACGAAAATTTCACTGTACGACTTTTGTGGTCAAAGTCCATGCCGACCAATGCTTTGCCACGTTTTTGTCCCTCGAAGGGATTACGTCCTTGCCACTTCAGCGAAACAAATTTTGGCTCATATCCATCGGCACAAAAATCGGCCAAATCACAAACTGCCTAAAGGGCTTGGAGAATTATCAAATGGTTCATTCTCTCCTCTCTCTCCACTCTCTCTCTCTCTCTCTCTCTCTCTCTCTCTCTCTCTCTCTCTCTCTCTCTCTCTCTCTCTCTCCCCCCCTCTCTCCCTCCCCCTCCCTCCCCTCCTCTCCCCTCTCCCCCCCCTCCCCCCCCCCCCCCCCCCCCCCCCCCCCTCCCCC
>JAKKIK010001226.1:0-18007 GCA_024500135.1 Heterodera carotae | reverse complement strand
GGGGGGGGGGGGGGGGGGGGGGGGGGGGGGGGGGGGGGGGGGGGGGGGGGGGGGGGGAGGGAAGGAGGGCTAAAGCCGACCCTACCCTGGAAATAAAAAATAAGGGGGTAAATAGGAGGCATAAGGGGGTTTCAATGCCCACGTAGGCGCGCCAAGACTCCCTAATGTTTTCGTTTTGTTTTTGGAATTGTTAATAAATAACAAAACCAACCATTTTTTTGACGACAAATAAAATCACCAAAAGAGGCACAGAAAAAACGACCAGAATAGTTACACTTTTCCATGAAATAAAACTGCTACGCGTCAACAATTCTTGCTGAAATAAAAAAAAACTTATAACCCATTTGGCATATTGGTTCTGCTCCAGAATACGCTTACAAATTAACATTTTCTAATCATGTATTTACAGTAACCTAAAGAAAATTTGGGTTTTCGAAGTGCGTTGTCTATGTTCGGTAATCTTTAGTCCAGCAACTTCTGAATCCCAAATTTATGCTCGTCTTCGTGAATTGCGCGTGCCCCAATTAAGCCAATTTTCTTTTACTTCTTTCCTCATCCGAAAGTTCATGAAGGATTTGTCCAACTCTGTCGGTTTTCCTTGCTTGGCCTTGGCTAGTTCTTCTTCCACGCTTCGGTTGATTTCCTCTAAGTCAATTTTAATCCCTCCAATATTTTCTTTTGATTGCTTGGCACTGTCGGATGGCTCTGATCCACTGTTTTTGTATATCGTGGTAAAAAAATTACGCCGAGAAATCCGCAACAAAGGAAAAAATGCAATGAAAGGACGACGATAGGTAAAGAAAGAAGTCAAGGTGGAGCCAACCCCGCTGTGGCCGTTGGTCATGTTGAAGCTAAATATTAATTAGCTTAAAATTGGTATAAAATAATTTGTTTGTTTACAAATGATTTAAAAAACAAGGTCCCGGGTAACACATATGTATGTAATACAGAGGTGCCATCGAAATTCGGAAATAGAATCAAAAATAAGATTTTGGGGTCCAAAATAAGAACATTTTTTAAACGTTGTTTTGAGGCTTAATCTCGCATTTTATTCAACATTATTGGCATTTGCGACATATTTCTAACCGCTAACAATTTTTAAGCAATTGAGGGACCCTTAATTACCATCCACTGTTGTTATATTCCTTTATAACTAGCGGGTGTAGGCATGCATGGGGTTGTTTTAAAAGCGCTTTGCGCTTATTGAGCCTCGCTACCTAGGTATGTTCAGCCTGGCAGTTCCTACGGTTATGGATTTGAAATAATTTTGGTGAAAAGGTACAAACATGGTTGGAAGAGGTACAACCACGTTAGAAACAACCCCAGGAAGAGGTACAACCATGGTTGAAAGAGGTACAACCACGGTAGAAGAGGTACAAACATGGTTGGAAGAGGTACAACCACGGTAGAAGAGGTACAACCCCAGGAAGAGGTACAACCATAGTTAACAGAGGTACAACAATGGGAAGAGGTACAACCATGGTTAAAAGAGGTACAACCATGGTAGGAAGAAGTACAAAAATTCATTCCGAAAGGGGGGAATATGAATTTTTTCTGAAAATTCAAAATTTTCAGAAAATTGGCGTCAACTTTTTGAATTTCTGGAAATGAAATTTCAACTAAATATAATAAAATTCTCTTTATTTTTCTCCATTTTATAAATTTAATAAATCCACAAAGCATTCATTTTAAGCTGAGATATGATTTTTTTGAAAGTGCAGCCAAATTTTCCCTATCCGACCCAGGGCCAAAAAGGGAAATTGGTTCTTTCCTGTTTTGACAGCCCCCCTGGAATTTAACATTTATAGGGTCATTTGGGGCGCTGATTACTTATATGACATTTATTTTTCCATATTTCGAATCCCGGGCCCGAAGTCGAACATTGGCACTAAATCCACAATCAACAAGATTTAGTATCAAATCTGGTATCAATCAACAGCTCTCGACAAGACAAATCGATCTAGACCAATTTCCGAAGCCATTTGAACACTGGCCGTCTGAGTCCCACTGTAAAATGAATATTTCAGTATGGCCGCCGGACGCGTAAGTTCCAAGGAAGTGAGGCCTGAGAATTCAAAAACACGCAAAAAGGAGCATGCGAAGATATTTAAATTTGCTGTTTCAAATATAAGCAATGGTATCTAATTAATCTTAATTATTGCGCTAAAAACCAGCGCACACTCGACTACGGCGGCCAGTAGGTGGGGCGCCGCTCGCTAGCTCCGGGGCGCCCCACTACTTGCTCCGTCTTCGCATGCTCCTTTTTGCGTGTAATTTTGAATTCTCTGGCCTCACTTCCTTGGAACTTACGCGTCCGGCGGCGATACTAAAATATTCATTTTACAGTGGGACTCAGACGGCCAGTGTTCAAATGGCGGTACTTTTCCGTTTTGGGGCCAAAATTTTGAATTTTAAAAATCAACAGAAAAAAGTCGTTTTCTAGGGTAATTAAGGGCGCTGATTATGAATATGACCTTCATTTTTCTTAATTTCGAATCCCGGACCCGAATTCGAACATTGGCATTATATCCTTAATTAATAAGATTTTAATATCAAATTTAGTACCAATCGACAGATCTTGATGAGACAAATCGATATAAACCAGTTAGAACTCGATCCGAAGCCAACTGATCATTTTGGTGCTGGCTAACTGCGCTAAAAACCAGCGCACACTCGACTACGGCGGCCAAATAAAAGCCAACTTTTATAAGCATATAACAAAAAAAAGTTGTTTTTCTTACTAATTAGACTACGTAGAACCCAGGAAAAAAATATGTATTCGAAGAGCTTCGGAATGTCTTACAACTATGTCAGGAACATTCCAACTTAGGACCCTCACAGCGGACTTTTTCTCCTCCAGACCTCCAGAAAAATGTTTTCTTCAGAGCGAATGCAAAATTTGCAAAAATTTTGTCAGAAATCAGTCCCCGGGCCTCACTCGTCCACCCCCTCGGATTAAAAGTCGGAAACTCTAAAACATTTTCAAAAATGAATTTATCACCAAACCATTTAAAACGCACTAATATGTTAGTCATAAATGAAGATAACAACAGTGGATGATAAAAGGGTCTTAGAAGAGTGGTTTTGGTGATAGTTTTCTGAAATTTTTTGAGTTTCCGACTTTTAGTTCGAGTTCGGGTCCGGGTTTAGGATTTGAGTGAAATGGTTGCCAGATTCATGATCAGCGACCCCAATAACCCCTTGAAACATAGTCTTCAAGGAAAAAATAACTTGTAAATTTTTTTGTAAAAAAAAGGAGGCCACCATCTATAGTATTACCCCGGGTTTTTGAGTTTTGGCGATCGGATCCATGGCGGCGCGCGGTTAACAGATTGTACCGATTTCTTAGAATATTGTTCACCAAATTAAGCAAAAATGTCATATTTCGACAAAAACTACGTAGAGGTTCGCTCTATTGACAATTTCGCTAAGACAGTGATGGACCGTCGTCGTATTCACGCGGCACATTTCAATTTTGGGTTTGCACTTATAACTTTTCAATAAATTGTTTTAGAATTTTGGTACCTATTTCGAAGGTGCGAAAATAATAAATAATCCGAAAAAAGCAAACAAAGACAGGTGGCTTTTATGCAGTTCAACTCCCATTTTTTTCAAATTTCATTGGGAAAAAAAATTTGATTTGTTCCAATACGGATCCGGGGTTGGAAATTGGATGGAAAATTGGATGCAGGATTCGTGATTTGAGAAACTATTAGTTGAAAATTTTATTCGAATTCGGGTTCAGGATACAAAATTGGTCACTGAGCTTGTAATCGGATTCTTTGTTTCTGGAGTCACTTTTCTGAACTTTTGCAAAGCTTTGACAATGTTTTTGAATGTTTCAGCAATCCTCACTCCGTCGGCTTCATGCGTGGCCTATGTGGTCTACAAAATTTAGGCAACACATGCTTTATGAACTCGTAACGAAACTGCATATATTTTTGCAGATATTTTTGATTAAAAACGTATTCAATGCTTTTCAGTGCCCTTCAATGTCTCAGCAATTTGCCTGAGTTGACGGAATATTTCTTGAGCGATGCCTATCTTGGCGACATCAACGAAGAGAACCCGCTGGGCACACGAGGCCAACTGGTCAAGGAATACGCTGACTTGCTCAAGCACATGTGGTCGGGTGAAAACGTCTCAGTTCGGCCCTTCAAACTTAAGGTGGTGGATGCAGCACGGCAATGGGTTTTTTGAATGGGTGATAAGTAGGGATGCAAAAAAAGCATATACCTTTCTCTACATACTAGTTTTGATATATAAACATAAGAAACTATTTCCACTTATTTTTATTTTTGACATTTGAGGTCTTTTTTGGTGAGTTTAATCTTAAATTTGGTTGAAATTAACAAATTCACCCCTTAAAGATCGACTTTTTGATTTTTTTTTAAAGCACCCCTAAAAATCAACTTTTTTCTATCAAAGTTCAAAAAAATTTACCACTTTTTAAGCGGAGAGGTCCTTTTCAGTTTATAAAAAATCTTATCTGAAAACCGAATAAGTTTTACATCTAAAAACTTTGCCATATATTTTCGAGCCCGTCAGACCGTTCCACAAAGCTTGGGGCATAATTTTGGGCCCAAGACCTGTGTACAAATATCGTAGCAATATGTTGCTTACATACCGCTGGCCACAGATTAGGCACCAATTTTGGTCAAATGTATTTCATATTCTATTGCGCATGTTGATATGAATGAATTTTCTGCATAATTTGGCTTATATTCTGCCCAAAGAGCGAAATTGGTGCCTTTTTTGAGCTTTTTGGTGCCTTTTATGGCGTTTTTTCGCGACTTTTTACGTACCCCCCCCCCCTATCCGGATACGCTTTCCCCTCCCTGGGTATGTCCCTGGTGCAGGGTGTAATTGTGTACAACATAGGTTAGTGGTTTTTTTGGGGTCACTGATCCCGATCCGAGATCCATTTAGTCAATTTCATACTTCGAAGCATTCGAACAAAAGACAAATAAAAATTGTAAAAAGTCGATTTTATCTCATCAGATGCACGAAACAACTAAGTGGCCCCATTTAGGTATAGTAGAACAATCTAAGACAAAATCTTTTTTTTACAATCTTTGATTTCAACTTTTTGGTTCGACTCGGGCTCCAAAACTCGATAAGTGAAATGGATTGCGACCCCGAAAACCACTAACCATATTTTTCAGCGATTTTTCAAACCATAAAAGTTTTCTTTTAAAAATGGGCGGGGGGGGGGGGATCAGCCCGACTATTTACCCCACTTTCTCGAGACACCATTTGACCAAATCACTTTTGTTTGGTTTTGAACACAGTGTGTGATCGGTCAATTTGTGCCTCGTTTTATTGGCCATGCGCAGCACGACTCCCAGGAGTTGACCGCCTTTCTGTTAGACGGACTGCACGAGGACCTGAACCGGATTAAGAAAAAGTCGTCTGTGGAAGAAAAAGAGGCGGACGGACAGAACGGGGCTCAGGTCTGATTCTTGCGTAAAACTTTAAAAACTACCGACTTGGGCCGGGTGAGTCTGAAAGCACATTGAAGTAATGCTCAATGCAAGCCTGTATCTGAAAATCCGTTCTGTTTAGGCGGGCATCAAATCCTGGCAAGACTATCGGAAGCATAACGACAGCGTCATAGTCGACCTGCTCCATGGACAGGTGTGTGAGTGTGAGTGTGTCCGTCTGTTGTCTTTCCAAAATCAAAAATAATTTTTCTACTTCATTCAGCACAAATCAACGCTTACGTGCAATGGTAAGAACAATTTTACATCTTTAAAATACTTAAAATAACATGAATGTATTTTCTACCCTCCCCCTCTCCTGCGGGTCGATGTATCCCAATTCTCTTTTAGTTTGTGGCAAAGTCAGTGTCAAATTCGACCCCTTTTGCTTTCTCTCCGTGCCAATTCCCCCTCGGCCTCTGAAAGAGTCGGCCTCAGTTGCGCCGATGACAACGAATGGCGAGGTATTGAGAATTGCAGCAAAAATGCGACTAAGTAACGACATGCTAAACACTGAGGAAACGGTGCGCATTTTTTGCACACTAGAATATTGCGAATATTTTCAGAGGCATCCTTCAAACGCAGACGTCATAAATCTTTCGCTTACTCAGAGCAGAAGAAGCGAAATTCACTTCAATTTCGGATTAGAATATCTATTGGCACGTCGCTTTCCCAATTTATTAACTTATTATTTTCGAAAATGCAGTTTATCTTTGCTTTTGTTTCTTTTGAACATTTCGATCAAGTTTGGCCCCGCCCCTTTCAGTGGTTTTTGCTCATTGCCAGAGAATGGTTGATCCAACCGTGGACCAGCTGGGCGCTTGACCTCTGTCGGCGACTTTTTGCTGGGCCAATTTCGTTGCAGCAATGTTTGAGCAGTTTCTTCTCAGCAGACTACTTGCATGGTGATGACATGTACAAATGCGACAAGTGCAAAAGGTGGCCAAAATTGGAAAAGCCAAGCGAAAGCCGAACACTGTCCATTCATTCATTCAGTTCAGACTTAGAAACGGCACCAAACTCTGCTCGTTGACTCGCCTTCCTCAAGTGCTGATCATTCATTTGAAACGTTTTCGCAACGAAGGGATGTACAATGTGAAGTTGGGCTCCAAAGTCGCATTTCCTCTTACTGACTTGGATCTGCGCCCATTTGTGCACCCCGGGGCACTTTTGGACGAATTTGGACGGCCCAACCCAACCAAATATGACCTTTGTGCATTGGTCACTCACAAGGGACAAACCATAGAATGTGCGTGAGTGAAAGAGCTTACAATTAGTTAGTTAATGGTTCAAAGGATGAATTTATTCAAAGAATTGCAAAATCTCAAAGTGCAATAAGAAAAATTTTCTCACAATTTCCATTGGTGTATAAATTTCAGGGATTCAAATTCAGCGGGGATTATCTTGTTCATTTTCTGATTTTTTATTCCTTTGGGCAGACGGACATTACGTCGCTTATTGCCGTAATCCGAATGACCTTAACTGGTACGAATTTGACGATGCGAACGTTACGCGGGTGGACAATTTGGAAGTGCTCTCGCAAGAAGCGTACATTCTCTTTTACAAGCAGAACGGAACTTTGGGCGATGAGGACGAAATGGACGATGGTACTTCGGAGGAAGAGGATGAAGAAGAATGGGTGGAGGCAAATTCTTCCGATGAGAGGGAATGGGGCAACAACGCGTGACAACACACACATGCCAGACACCACATTGTGAATTACATTTTTTTATTGTTTTTATGAGTAATTTTTTTTGCCATTCCCCCGAAAAAAAAACAAATAGACAAAATCATTTCTCTCTTCGGACAAATTCGTGTAGGCATTGGTAAAGAATTGCAGTCCCAACGGAGAACAGTATCTTAATCCAATTTGTAAACAAACCCGAACCCAATCCGAACGATGGTCTGATGTTACTTGCATTCAGCAATATGATCGTATATGGGATTGAATTGTGTGATGGGAGTTGTTTAATCCAGGCAGGCCCGTATCCAGGGGGGAAGGGGGGGGGGGATTTACAAAATCATTTTTGTAATTTTTGGCTTTCCTATTAGATGTTCTTTTTCTTACGAAACTCATTAATTTTTTCCAAAATTTTCTCGATGCCGCCTGCGGGCACTGCCGACATTTAAAATGTAAATTTAGGGCAATTTTGTGACAAATTTTCTTACAAGCCCAACAATATTCTCAAAAATTTCCCGGCGGCGCCTAGCGGCACCGCCTGTCCCATCATGTGCTTTACTATACATCAACGCAACAATTATGTCTTCAACATTCCTGGTTTGATCTCAACGCTCTTAACAGGCTGGGCATTGCGTGGTACTAAGACGCCTTTCGCGGCTTAACGCCAAGGCATTCTTGTCCAGCATTAGGCTCGCTCACCGAGTGACGTGGAGCTTATTTCCATTTTCCTTCATTATTTTTTAACATCCTCAAATTTTCAAAGAATCCCAATGTTTTTGGTACAAAAATAAATTTCTGTCTAATGTCTTTTGAACGGTTGGGACATTTCAAAGGATAAAAATTCAATGGTTCCCTTCCCTTACCCTCATTTTTCTTGCCTTCTCCTCATCTTCCTTTTCTTTCCCCTCCCTTACTCCATCTTCCCGTTCTCTCCCCACTCTCTTTCCTGCCCTTTTTTCCTCTCCTTTTGTCCCCCACTCTCTTTCCTGCCCTTTTTTCCTCTCCTTTTGTCCCCCACTCTTTCCTGCCCTTTTTTCCTCTCTTTCTCTCCCACTTTTCCTCTACTGCTGCTGGTCTTCCACTGCTGATGAGTGAAGGCGGGCGGAGCTTATTTGTCAGCGGAGCAACATACATAAATTGGAAGAAGGGTGGGGGGGTGGGGGAGATGAATCCACCACAGCACACATCGCCGCCAGCAACGCAGCAGAGGGAGGAAAGGGAAAGGAGGGCAAAAGGGAAGGAAACGTGCCAAGAAAACCGACAATTGCCAAAATAGGAAAAACACCGACAGAAGAAACAGCAAAAGCATCAACTGAACTGCTGCTAGACAACAACAAGAGGAAGAGAGTAACTCAGACGAAAAGGGACAAAATGCCAAACTTTTTAATTTTCTAATCATAACAACAAAATTGACGCAAAGAACAGGCGACTTCTGCTGGCTGAAGGTCGCTCGGGAGGAGGAAGTGAGCAACCAAAGGGAAGGGAGTAAGCGCATATGCAATATGGATGAATCAGGATGCCGAAAATGAAAGTCCCGGAATCCGGAGTTTTTCATTAAAAAAATCAATATTTCTCAAAATTTGCCTTACTTTTCAAAATAAATAAATCTGTCCTCTTCCAAAAAATTTTGTGGCGGTTTTTTAGAGTGGTGAAGTTTTTTTAACCCTTTTTTGAATTTGGTCGTTTTTTCAGTCACAATCCTTTAAGTTACATGGTTTGAATGAAATTCTGTTAACCTTAAAGAACCCTCGGAGTTTCTATTCAAATTTTCGGATAGGTCTGGAATTTCCCAAAAATGTCTAAAATGCGCGGATTCACCCTTACATAAATACAATGAACACACTTCCAACCCCAGTGGTAGCTTTGGCAAGACACCGGCGGATGTCCGCTTTTAAAGGCCCTAAAAACCTGAGCACCCGGGCTTATGTATTAGAACCTAGAATTTTCTAGATCTCAAAGATTGGAACATATTTTGGAAGAGGAAACTCCTCTAATTTTTGATTAAATATTTTTTAGAAATCCGTCTGACACCAATGCAATATGTCCATCCCCTCCTCCTCATCCGGTTTCGGCATTGACCCCGGCGGTGCAATTGATGTGAACACATTACTGGTTGACCAACTCACTCGCACAGTCGTCATCTCTGCCGTTTTCATATTTCTGCTTGGCACTTCAGTCGTAGTAAGTCAATTTATTTTGTCGGTCACTTTCATTTTAATTTTACTTTACGTTCAGAATATATTGTTGCTATTGTGCCGACCAAACGAAGTGATTAGCTTATATATGGTGGGTTTGGTTTGTACAGGAAATGCTTAAGAAAATATTTTGGTCGATGATCCAAACATTGATTTTAACAAAACTAAGCCCGTAGCCAGAAAAATTTTCGGGAGGGCGGAATAGTTTAAAAAGCAAAATTTTCCTTCCTTTTGCTGGTGAAAAAGGCAAGTTTTTTCCCATTACGGGGGCAATTGCCCCCCCAGCCCCCCCCCCCCCCCCCCTAGATACGGGCCTGCCCAAAACATTTGCCAGCACACACAATCATTTCGAAACTGTTTCCTAATCCGAAAATAGTCTCACTGTCTCCCCCACCCCCCTCTCTCTCTCTCCAACTATATCTCTTCCACCCCCTCTCTCTCTCTCCAACTATATCTCTTCCCCCCTCTCTCTCTCCTTCCTTATCTCTGCCAACATTAATGCCTGAGGCAATTTACGTCTCCCAAAGAAATCTCGAACAAATAAGTGCGCTTATTTGTTCCCAATGTTTCTGAGTGAAACCTAAACACTTTCTTCCCTTACACCGTTTTCATTTCTCAAAAGATGAATGGGATTATTAGCTCTAGGCCCGACAAGGACAGCACAAAAACGGAGTCCGTCCACCGATTTACTCCCCCCTCCCTCCACTCATATTTCATCCACTCACCCATTTTCTTGTCATTGCCTCACACCGCCATAGCACATAGTGTAAAATGCCTTCGGGATGAAAATGAATGAGAGAGAGAGAGAGAGAGATGGAGGGTCGGACGAGAAAATTGGACTGGAATTGGTAAATGGCAACTCGCAATTGATGCTGCGAAGGAACGGAACAAAACAAAGAACAAATTTTTTATATATGTGTATTTGCGCGTATAGGCAAATGCTAAGTATAGGGTACATGACAACTCGCGGATAGAATGCATAAAAAACAAATGTTCAGAAACCATATTCTTTGTAAATTTAAGCACATCATAATTTTCAAGCAAAAATTAAAAAAAAAAATTACAATGCTAGGCTCAGGGACGTACCGAGGGGGAGGGGGGGGTACGTTACCCCGCTCCCAAACCAAAATCCTAGGTACGTCCTTTTTTAATTCCCAAAAAGAATTTCTAAGGTGTTTTGAGACGCTGAACACGAATATGACCTCATTTTTGACCTGTTTCGAACCCCGGACCTAAAACATTGAACACAAAAATTTTCATTTTTTGTAAATATTTTCTTTAGCGCTTAAAAACATTGTGAAATGTGATCCAAAATGTTACCGATCATACCATTGTGTTTTTCTTGTTTATCCTTAAGAATAATTGCAGAAAATAAAAATTTTGCTAGGAAAACATTAAGGCCTAATGTTCGAATTCAGGTCCGGGGTTCGAAATAATTTTTTAATAATTTTTTTGCTTGATATATTGATGTGCCAAAATTCACAATAAAAAAATGGGTAAATACCGGTCATATGTAGGGTACGACAAAACGACTTTTTTTGGCGTTATGTTTCTTCAATCTCATAAACTGGCGATTAAATGTCCGCGCCGCCTGGACTGAATATTTGTGTGAGGACTCAGATGACATTAATTTTTTTGTCAGTCGTTTCTAGCCAATAGTGAGTTGGGGTCGTTTGGGAGCCCACGTTTGGGCGCCGGGGTTGTTTGGGCGCTAAAAATTAAAAACATTGAGAAAAATTTTGCGCAACGATCCCATATTTTTGACAGATTGAGTTATCCGTGAAAAGTAGACATTTCAGTACCAATGATCAAAACAGCAGAAAAAAATCATTATTAAAAAGTAAAAAAGTGCCAAATTGCTGCGCTAAAAACCAGCGCACACTCGACTACGGCGGCCAGTAGGTGGGGCGCCGCTCGATCGCTCGCTCCGGGTTGCTCGCGCCTGATTTGAAATTAACCAGGCGCTCGCAACCCTTCGCTCGCTCGGGCGACCCACTATTCAAACATACAGTCATGGTCATGTGTTTATTAGTGACGCGGCGAAAGTGAAAAAACCCGAAACCGAAAGTCAGACCCGAAAACCGAAACCGAAAGCCAAAAAACCCGAAAAAACCGGAACCGAAAGCAGAAATTTTTTTCAATTTTATGCTATTTTTTTGAAAATTTTGCTATTTGCCCGAATTTTCAATAATCAAGGTCCGCGGTGCCGACAGGCACTGCCGGGAAAATTTTCACACGTTTTCTTAAAGAAAAACGTTAAAAAATCGAGGTCCGGCGATGCCGATAGGCGCCGCCGGGAAAATTTTTTAAAATTTAAGCATCTTTTCTTAAGGAAAATTAGCAAAAACAATGACTAAAGCTGGCCAAAATATTTACAAAAAATGCCCAAAATATGTATTTGATTATATTAAATTGCCATCCCTAAAAATGATCTTTCGTGAAAAAGAAAATAAAAATTTGCACTATAAAGGATATGAACCGTGAAAATTCAATTTGGTGTCTGTAACAGTACCACTAAGCTAAGTAATCACGCAAAGGAATAGCACAAAAAATAAGTTAAATAACACAATTAAAAATTGGCTTTCTGTCACCTGAATTCAAATATTTGAGTAAATAATTTTGCCAAAAACTCAATCATTAGGTGTGTGTTTTTACTTTCGGGAAACCCGAAACTCGCAACCCGAAACCGAAAGCCAAAAAACCCGAAAACCGAAACCGAAATTTCGGCCGCGTCACTAGTGTTTATGGCGACTTACCGCTTACTGACATTTTCCTTAATGATTATTTACCAAGAAGAGTATGACCAAAAGTGTCATAACACTTTTTGTAGCATTTTTTGTGGGGCTTTAAAATGATACCAATCATTCGGTGAAATAAGAAATTTTTTGTCACAATTTTTTTAAACTTTATGTGCCACACCCCATATTTGGGTGGTCATATGTTTATGGCGGAAATGCAAAAAATTACAAAATTAAATATTTTGTGTTACAAAAATTGAGAAATTCATGGTAATGTAACTTTTGATACTGAACAAAAAAAATAATTACACCAAGTTGGTCAGACGTCTCCTTCATGGAGATCCGGTAACCCCAAAACACAGCCAAAAACGGGGAAATTTCCGGAAAAAAATTCCGGAGGACCTGGAAAAATTTTATGAAAAAAATG
Source organism: Heterodera carotae (assembly GCA_024500135.1). Classification (NCBI taxonomy): domain Eukaryota; kingdom Metazoa; phylum Nematoda; class Chromadorea; order Rhabditida; family Heteroderidae; genus Heterodera; species Heterodera carotae. Next base: position 5,486 of record JAKKIK010001226.1, on the reverse strand, counting down.
AGTATGACGGCCAGAAACTACAACATACCAAAAGCGCAAGGCTCTATGACGCTTTCCCATGGAGGGAGGGGTACTTGAATTTCGAACAGCCAATTTTCTTAACATTTACAGTGTAAAATGGGCATTTTTTACCGTACTCAAAGTGTTAGATTTGTATCTTGTTACTTATTTGAGTATTTCGCGTTATGCAGCCCCAATTTTTTTAACGGCAACAAGGGCCTGGCTAGCCATCCACACGATAATTTGGTGTCGGATCGTTTCGGCGCCCACGTTTCGGCGCCGGGGTCATTATTTCATAATATTCGGAATTCGGAATATCGATAAAAATTTATATTCACTGGCCAACTGAGTCCCAGTGAAAAATGGATTTTTCAGTACCAATGATCAAAACAATAGTCAAGGACCCGTGGTTACTACATAGTAATGCGTTTCTTGGTTTATTTGCTGTTTTGATTTCCGATCGACCCAATATGTTTGAATTCTTAGGTTAGGAGTTCGGAACTGGTCAAAAAGAAGGTCAGATTTGTGTTCAGCGCATTAAAATAGCACTATAAAAATTTAAGGGAAAAAAAATTCCAGGACGAATGATTATTATGATTGCCTTTAATTTTAAATGGAGGTCAGATCGCTCGTTCGGGCGCCCCACTACTTTCTCCGTCTTCGCATGCTCCTTTTTGCATGTAATTCTGTCATTACATATCCCAGACTGCTGTTTTGCCATGGCTTAAGTAATATGTTCAAAAATAAAAATTTTAGTTGGTCAAAAAAAAGGTCAGACTCGTGTTCAGCGCCTCAAAATCCCCTAGAAATTAGTTTTGGGAAAAAATCTAACCGAAATATTATCCCTAAGCCAACCTAGGCCTAGTTTTTTCAAAATTTTTCTTTAAAAAAAATCAAATTTCGATAATAAAAGTTTGGTCCGGAGATGTCCCTTTTCAAGCGGTCCGGTAAGTGGCAGTCCGGAAATGGCTTGGTCCGGAAACGTTGGTCCGGAAGTATCCAATTCACGTGTAGGAGTGTCCGATGCTAATTTATGCATATGGGAACCAATTTAAATGGATGTGCGCAGTGCCCCTTTTTGCTTTTTTAAAAATAAAAATAAAAATGGAGTTGCTTGCATCTTTTTAAAATTTTCAAATAAAAATTTTTTGAATATTTTCTTAACAAATTCCATTAAAATTCGCCAAAATTTCCAGCTGGCAGCCTAGTAAAAACTTTTTTTTTACTGGTACTAGCAAAAAAAGACCCCTAATTCATGTGGTCTCTTTTTCTTAAAAAATGGCAAAAAGAACTGTCGCGTACCGTGGCAGATTGGCTCTTCCGGCAGCGACCAATTAAATTAAAATTGTACGCTTTTCGTTTTGCCGTCTTTAATGAGTGTCTGTGCTTCAGTTATCAACTTCGCTTGTTTTGTTGCTATTCTCTTCACCCCAGCAGCAATTTTTGTCGTCGTTTTTCTCGAAAGGACGGACACTTTTTTTATCTTTCAAATTTTCACACAATTGACAATTACACGGCTAAAGTCGTCCCCCGCCCCCTTCACAAAGCATTCATTCATTCATTGTTTCTTTTTTAACTAAATATGTGCCGGCCATGGTAATAATGCCAATGGAACAGAAGGGAGAAAACGGGGGGGGGGGGGGGAAGATGAAACGGACGAATGAAAATAAAATCAAAAAGGCATGAATGACATCATTCTTCTTCCTCCCTATCTCCTTTTTTTTGCCTTTTCTCTAAATGCTAATTCCACTAAAGGGCGCCCGGACAATCGGACAGTGGACAATCGGACAGTGGACAATTGGACAGTGGACAATCGGACAGTGAGGACAATCGGACAGAGGTGGACAATCGGACAGTGGATAATCGGACAGTAAATGGAAAATTTAAATTACATCGTTTTTTTGGTGAATAATTCCATTTAAAAGAAAAACGGCCAAAAGCACTTCAAATAATTAATCGAATTTTCAATTTGGTCCTGGCATGCGGTATGACAAAATTAGCGGTTGATACGATCCAAATACGAATATTCAATTGCTTCACCTTACTGTAAAGTGCAATCCGACAGTGAATAAAGAATAAAAATTGTTTTTGCAAAAACACCCAAAGGGCGGAACAAGGCTCTGCAAGTGAATATGCAAATAGCCTAAGATAAAGTGAATGTATGGACACTCAGCAAAGAAAAAAGAGGACCAACACCAGGGGTGTCCTTTTACCTGGTAAACCCGGCATTTTCCGGGTTTTTGGGGTCCGTGCCGGGTTTTTGCCGGGTTTTTCAACTGGTTTGCCGGGTTTTTGAGTTTGGCCAAGGACACCCCTGACCAACACTGGAATTTGGTTGTTCAGGATTTTAACAACAATCCTCAGAACGGAATTCGTGCTAATGCTTTTGGCCGTTTTTCTTTTAATTGGAATTATTCACCAAAAAACGATGTGCTTTAATCATTTACTGTCCGATTATCCACTGTCCGATTGTCCACCTCTGTCCGATTGTCCTTACTGTCCGATTGTCCACTGTCCAATTGTCCACTGTCCGATTGTCCACTGTCCGATTGTCCAGTCACCCACTAAAGAGGCACCAATCAATGGGGGGAGGGGAGGGAGAGGAATGGAATTTCATGGGAACAACAACGCTCGGAGAGTGAGGGAGAACAGACAATGAAAGTGTTAGTGAGAGACAGGAAGAAATGGAGAGAAAAAAGCAGAAAGTGGAATTAAAGATACAAAAGAGTTCAATCAATGGGAGGGGAGGGATTATGAATAAAAAAGGGACGAACGAACGGTGGGAATGATTGATGGATAAAGAAGCTGTATATGTGAGAGACTAGCAGCTAATCCGGTACTTATCCTTTTTGTCGCCCCCCCCCTGAAATTTTTAAATTAAAAAGTCGTTTTCAGTGTAATTTAGGGCGCTGAGCATGAATATGACCTTTATTTTGCCCAATTTCGAATCCCGGACCCGAATTCGAACATTGGCATTAAATCCATAAGCAATAAGATTTTACTATTGAATTTGGTATCAATCGAAAGCTCTCGACGAGAAAGTCGATCTAGATCAGATTCAACTCGAGCCGAAACCATTTGAGCACTGCCCGGCAGAGTGCCAGTGTAAAAAAAAAATTCAGTACCAATGATCAAACAGCAGTCAAGCTTTAAGAGCGCAGAGTTCAAAATTACACGCAAAAAGGAGCATCGAGAGCTGTCGTTGATACCAATTTGATAGTAATTATGGATATAATGCAATGTTCGAATTCGGGTCCGGGATTCGAAATTGGGAAAAATAAAGGTCATATTCGTGATCAGTGCCCTAAATTACCCTAGAAACGACCCTTTATTAAAAAGTTTCAGGGGGGCGACAAAAAGGATAAGTACCGCTAATCCATGTGCTGCCCTTAGTGCTGAATGAAGGGGGAGATTGAAAAACAAATAAAAATGCCACTGAAAGAATGGGGGAAAAATTCCAAAATTAAAATTTGCGGGAAAAAGAACAGTCATTTTCGATGCGCCTTTTGCATTGTCAGATCAGCCTTTGCTTTGTTGACCTTTTCTACGCCCTGCTCATCATCCCGTTCAGCTTGTACAGCTCGCTGAGACCGGGCTGGAACTTCAGCGGAGATAATTCCGGTACGCGCCCATTCATTTTACAACATTTTTGTATTTCTTTTCGATTCTCACAGCACTTTGCAAATGTACAGTGTACGTGCACGTCGTGCTGCTCTGTTCCACGGTTCATTTGCAATTAATTATCCATTCATAAAAATTGGCTGATCATTGAGCAGTCAATGATCGATCGACGGGTCAATCAATGCGACATTCGCTTAGGTGTACATCTTTGCCTGGATCAGCGTCGACAGATATTCCGCCTTCATGAAGCCGAGTCGCTATGAGGTGGCGCATACGACCACTCGATGCAAATGTTGGATCTTTTTCTCGTGGGTCACTTCTCTGCTCATCGCTTGCCCAATTCTTATCGCCAAAATGGAGGTCCGTCCGTTTTGGCATTGCATTGTCTCCGTCAGCAGCTAAACGTCGCTTTTCAGTCAAAATATTCGCCCGAATTGGAACTTTGTCTGCTCAATTGGACCTCCACAATGGCTTATTCCGTTACGCTTGCTGTGCTTGTCCTGGTTCCGTCGTTGTGCACCGTGGCGTTCACCTCGGCTGCCATTATTGCTGCCATTAACAAACCAGACGAGGTCCCTCAACACATTCAATTTGTGCAAATAAATCCCCCAAATTAAAAAGTTGAAACCAAATTTAGCTGGAAGACCTGCAACGAACAATTCTTGACACCGATCAGAATTTCGTCATATGTAAGTGCTTAGCAATGCAAAACTTGCCCCTGATTGCCTTCCTTTCCTCCCGTCCATCCATCCAATTCCTTCCCCCTCCCCCCCCCCCCCCTTTCAGCATTGTTTATCTTCGTCTCATTCCTTCTCTCGTGGCTGCCAATCATTGCGTTTCAGTTCCTGCCCAAATCGCTGTTAAGTCAAGCCGACCTTTCAATGATGCGATTTGTAAGAGTGTCTTCTGCTCATATGTGGCTTCTCCTTTGTTCATATAATTTGCTTGCTTTTTGTCCAGGCATTCTGTTGGCTTTCAATCGCTGGCGGCTCTTCCAAAATGCTTATCTTCAGGCATAATTTATCCGCAGATTTTTCTTCCGTTAATTTGTTGTTTTCCTTTTTAGCTTCACCAGCATTGAATTTCGGCGTTTCATCTGTTGTTGTTGTTCCCATTGTTTGCCCCTTTTGTCCTCCTCCAATTCATTCGTTTCACTTTCTCCAAATCCATCGACGACGAGAAAATTGGACAATTTTGACATACCACCGGACAGGTACAGTTAAACATGTAATTAATTGTTAAGCTGATATTTGTCTCACAATAATTCGCTTTCCCATTAATTCATTGCTGCTGAAGCATCCTTTTGTCCGTCAACAAAATGACTGAAAAAAGGCAACGAGTTACCGCCGTCCCTCCTAGCATCAACAAATCCGCTTTATCGCCGCCAACCAATAGACGGACAATGACGGACTACGGCTCTTTCGGGTTCAGTCCCAACATTGCCCTCGGATTTGGGTCCAGAAGAACTGCCGGAAGCGGCAAAAGCACCACCAAACTACACACTGATCAATGTTAAAATTAAACATTGATCACATCATTCAGACATATGCTTCCTTTGGTACACAGAAACTAATGCCTGTGATGCATCAATTCAATCAGTCAATCGCCTTTCATCTCCCGCCTAATTGTTTAGCGACAGCAAAATTTTAATTTCCCATTCAATTTTTATTCCCGTATAAAATTATTATTCTGAATGAATTTTGGTATTGTCATAATTAGGATGAGGATTTTTAAGCGCATAAGGCCTTAAAAAGTGCGAAAATAAGCATGAAAAATTCCAAATTTAGGGGTATAATTTTTCAAATTGCTTTTTTTATATGAAAATAATTTAAAATTAAGGCAAAAAATTTTATTCACTGATTGCA
>JAKKIK010001225.1:0-18063 GCA_024500135.1 Heterodera carotae | reverse complement strand
GAGTCATTTATTTGCTTCCCCTCACCCCTCCCCCCCCCCCCCACCCCCGCCAAAAAAAGTTGTTGAATGGAGAGGATCCATTTTCAAAATGCCAACGACGTATCTTCGTCCCCCGAGGGGTTGTTTTTGGTTGTATGGTGCCATTATGTTATGCCTTTTCCAGCAATATTATATTATTTTTGTCTATTATTTGTCCACCTTCGGCACACAGCTCCCGCAGTGTGCCGAAAGTGTGTCTTCTGTTTTGTGAGCCATCCCATCGAGTTTCATTGTTGTCCAAAAAAAAACATTTTTTTGGATGGGGCGACAAAAAGCCTCCCAAATCCAATTTTGTTTTTCCGGTGAAAACTGACTCCTCAAAAACTTTCCTGCCCCCACATATGCCAACGCAAAAAAATTTAAATTTTTAAAATCCTTAGGTGGTCCGCTATCCTCATCTATAAATTTAACCTATCGATCCACCATCCTACAATTTCAATAATTAAAATCCCGAGGCATCGATTATTGCGTTGAACCGCGCCACCACTTTCACAAACAAATTCTTAAAATTATAGGCCCACCCACCTGCAGCACAATTTAAAAAACTTTTAAACCCTAAGTCGGTTACACCCCTCATAAATTAAATTTTTATACATAAAAAAAATCACATATGGCTCACCCTCACAATAAATCCCATAGGGGTCAACCACCTCAAAAATAATAAATTTTCCGGAAATTTTTTCCCATTGTTTGCATAATCATTTTTGCCACACAAACACAGAGAGAGAGAGAGCGAGAGAAATGCCGAAAAACGGTAGCCGAATTAATCTCTATTAAAGAAAATTTGAAGATGTGATGGATGGATATGTGTGTGTATTAGTCGTAGCAAATCTGTCCATCGCTGATGGGTTAGGCACACAAAAAATCCCCCCGGGGGCACAGTGCGCGCGGCACATTTCAAAGCGGTGCACATTTTTGTTGGATTTTTCCGGCCGGCACCGCCACTATCGAAGTCACTCCAAAAAAAATGCCGTGGGACAGGGGACCGAAGACCTCTTCAGGATAATCCGGTCATGGGAAGAGAGATGAAGAAGATACACCTCCAAAAAAAGCGACCAAAAATCCCCGGAGGGGGTATAATGAAGAGGGAAGGAGGAGAGCACTGGCGGCGGTGGGTGGTCATTGAGATTTCATGACGATAGGGGGGGGGGGGAGTTGAAGAGGGAGGGGGGGGGGACCTGTGCAACAAATTACAGTGACCCCCCCCCTCCTTACCTATCGCCTAAACAAATAAACACCTGTCAAAATTATTTTTTCTAAAAAATTACCCTTAATTTGCAAGGCAAACCTACTACCTACTACCTAATACCTCCACCCCCTCACAAAAAAAACTGGCAAATTTTCAGGGGGGGGGTAGGCCCAAAATGTACAAAGCCCCGCGGGTGGGATCGAACCCACAGCGCAACAGCATTCACCAACCCAAAACGGCACTTCAGCAAATAGTTAGCCTGGGGCGGCTGTGATTTTGGCACTGATCATTGATCATCATTGAAAATATGTGAAGCATGCTTGATGGTAGTGCCATTCATTTACTGTGTTGCTCTTTTTGGTTATTGCATTTTGGGTGTTGAAGTAACATGGAGATCTAATGCAACCCAAAAATAGCCGATATATTTTTTTGAAAGAGCCTCGAGTGATTTTTTTTCAGGGCGGGATGACTCTATTAAATTGCTTTAAATCTCAACAAGTTCATGATTCTGCTATCAAAACCGGCCAAAACCCACGTAAACTACGCACACCGTTATGTACAGCCAACTTTTTGCTACTAATTAGTGGCATTTGCCATTATTTTTAGATTTGCCACTTTTTGCCACTATTTTTAGAATTGCCCCTATTTTTAATCCAGGCGTCACTATTTTGATGTCACGAAAGGGCCACCCTACGTACGCCCCTTGTTCCTGATTTCGTTAACTCCAACATTCTACACCTACGCGGCGTGCAATTTTTCGGAAGTCTTGAAAACTCCAATACCCCTTAATCCCAAATTCAAGGCCTAAAATTTTATCGTGATTTTAAAATTCCCAAAAATTTTTAAAATCCAATTGCATTATCACATAATTAACTCTTTAATATTTGGTGCATATTTGTTGTAACAACCATGGTGTGATGGATTTCAGCGCTGGTGCCCGCCGCGCGGCGGAAATCCCGCGGCGTTGTCCAACCGCGCCGTGGGCGCTATACCCCCCGCCCCCCGGCGTGTCCATTCGTCGGTGCAAATCAAGTTTTTTGCCCTTGGCAGCAGCAGGTGGGTGGTTGGGGGGGGAGTGAATGATCCAAGGATCAAGTTTTCATCATCCTGGATTATTCCCAGCGCCACCGCCCCGCCCGATATCCCCCACCAAATATTCGCCCCCCTCCTACATTTGTACATATAAAAATTCGCAAAATCCCATCGCTGTGCGCGACTTGACCAATTGCACAATTGTCGTTATTGTGCAATCGAATCAATTGTCGGACACCGTCCGCGCAGATTTATGTTGCACATCATTATTTTCATCATTTTTTTCGCCTTGTTCATGGATACGAATTTTTCGAATCCGTGCCCGGGGCTTATCCATGGGGTTTTTACATTGTTTTTTCGGGAGTCCAGAGTCCCGAAAATTCTTGGTCCTGAAATAACACCGATGCATATCCATGTCCGTTTGTATCGGTCCTATTTCTCAAGAATGGTTATCCATCCATATCCGGATAATCCGTGTATCCGCGTTGTCGCGCATATGAACATCCAGGTCCATCAGATTCTCTTTTTTGTTCAAGGCCAGTGATGCAAACCCGAACTCGAGGTTTTTCCCGACCAGAAAACCGAACCCGAAATTTTTGGAGTGCCCGACCCGAAACCATAACACGCATTTGAAATTTCAAATGAACCGACTCGAAACGCGAACCCGAACTTTTTCTCAACCCGTTGCATCCACTGATCCAGGCTTCTTGCCTAACCCAGTGTAATGGGATTTGGACATCAATCCGGATCTACCTATCCTCTTTATCCACGCCACTAATTTTCTCTGCCGCGCAATAATTTACAAAAAAAAAATAAAAATATATATTTTTTTTCATTTCTCCTTCCATCATCATCATGCTGCTTCTTCATTCGATCAGCAGCACATTAAATTGATGGACTGCTTGTTACTGGTGGTGGCGTAGAAAAGAATGGCACGCATGCGCAACCGCCACATACCGAAAATACCACAGAAAATGACCATAATTATGATTAGGTAGGTAGGCTAACAATGTACACCAATAATGGAGCCCTGAACCTCTGAGGGTTTTCTCGATTTTTTGTAATTTTCCAGGGTTTACGAAAATAAATGAAAATTTTTTGGACACATTATTAGTTCCGATACCCGAAGGTTTTCTTGACCCGAAAAAACCTGCAATTTTTTTTGTACGCTTGAAACCTGAGGGTTTTCTCGACCCGAAAAACAAACCTGAAATTTTCGCGCTCTCGCTAAACACAAAAATCGTACCAAGAAATCAATTTGATGAAGTTTTGACATTTTATTCTCATCATGGCACTCCAAGTCGGCAATGTTTTATCCACCTCCCTAAAAGAAAAAATTTCCGTACCCCCCTCAGCCTTTGCCCTCTCCATGTCGCGCAACCCGCGCGCATCTCCGGAGGCAAAAAGTTGTGGAAGAAAAGAGAGAGTTGGAGGGTGTGGAAGGCCATTTGCCCCCCATTTTGTGCCTTTTCCTTGGTGCGCAAGTGGCGGCGACGGAGTGAGAGTGAGTCAATTCCCTTCGGGGGACGACGCGCGGCACTCTCTGCGCCCAATCTTCAAGGACCTTTCGCCCCCGTTAATTCATTATACTACCTTCCCCCCACTCTCCCCCCCCCTGAAAATCCAGTCGCTGAAGGGTGGTGGATGGGTGCCCTGCGCAACCCCCTCCCCCCTATCCCCCACACTCAAAACTGTTGGGGATGGGATAGAGGCGCGCCCGGGGGTTCGGAGGCGCGAGAGGGGACAAAATGTGGCGGAAGATGGAGTGGTGGAGGGGGAAAAGAAGTGAGAGTTTAGGATGGACCCCCTCCCTCCAAAAATGGGAAAATTTGGTCGGCGGCGGAAGATTGCAAATCGGGCGGACGGATGAAATCGGTTGTGGGACGGGGGGGGGGTATGGGTGCGCGGATGAATTTAGTAGTGTTGTTTTGGACGTATGGCGGCGGCCCCAACGGCCGGCCGGCCCCGGCGGGGTGAAACGAAAGAGGCGAGCCGAGCGATTAGAGAGATTGAGGGGGAAGGATTGGATGACCTTCGCCATGACTTTTACTCTCTCTCTCTCTCTCTCTCTCTCTCTCGCTCTCTCTCTCGCTCTCTCTCGTCATGCCCTCAAGAAATTGTGTGCCCTTCAAGGATCAGAAAATGCCACCCAAAAAGATCACCCACCCATTGACGAACGACGACCATCTTATTACAGTATCACACACATTTAAGCGCAGAAAAAGCGGAACGGTTGCCAACTGCGTGCCGCCAAATCAGTCCCCGCCAATTTTGTTCCAGTCAATCTTAGGGGAGCATTAATTTATCCATAAATTTCGAGTGAAGTCAGCTAATTTAATTAGTCGGATTTTCCAGTGCCGGATTTTAAAGTCGAAATTTTAGTGAGCCGCTTATATCGCCGGAGGGGTCGGTTTCTTACTCTAAATGTCCAACCAACATGGCTATGCGCTACGCATTATTGCGCCATACCAAAAAGGCGCGTATTTTATTGTTTCTGCCGCCCCCCGCCATTCTTTCACTTTCATTATTTGGGAGGGGGATGAATGAATGCGATCGGGGGGGACGGGGGGTGCGCAATGTTTTTCATCGACGGACGGACAACGACGACGACGACACATCGGCGCGGAGGGCCGATCCATCCCAAAAATGCGGAGTCTCAAGTCTCCGTCCCCAATTTTATTACACCCACCCATCCACCCACCACCGCCGGCAATGCGCGAAGAGCAAAAACGGAGCGCAATGAATGAGTGGTGAGGCCGGGGAGGGGGAGGGAGGGGGGGGGGCAAGGAGAAGGCGCGCAAGGCCGTGCCCCCGGGGGCGGCGAAGACGGCGGCGCCGATTGGTTGGAGGACCCCCTCCCCACCCGCTCCTCCAAAGGAGAGACCAAAATGCGTGCAAAATGGTCGTCGGGAAAACAGAGAACTTTGCAACTGGTACTAAATGCTGCCGCTGATGGGTTTGGGGATTTAATAATTTGGATTAATTGGCAAATTTATTAGTCGAAATCCTCTCTACTGAACTAATCCTTTTGGCTCAAATCCTCAATCTTAGTCCCCTAGCGATGTCCCCCCCCCCTCCCACCCTAAGGCTTGACGAAATCCTCTACCTGAATATCCTTTAATCCCCTTTCCCTGTCCCGCCCCCTCCCTCTTAAGGCTTGACGAAATCCCCTACCTGAATATCCTTTTGGCTGAAATCCGCAATCTTAATCCCCTAGCCCAGTCCTTGACCAAATCCTCGTACTGAATCTAGTGAATTCACGGAATCCTCAATCCGAACCCATCGCTAACAACGAAATTCTTGAAACCTATCACTAACAACGAAATTCTTGAAATTCTCAATCCGAATCCCGTCCCCTGCCTTTATCTGCTAGCCTTGGCCCCTAAGTGTTGACCAATCAATGTAGCGCCTTGCCCCACCCAACCTTTAAGAAGACCGCAAAAAATTTTCTAATTCCCTAAGGCGGTTGTTTTGAGAAATTCATTTAAAAAACTTTTTTCACGACACTTTTTTCGCACACTTTGCCCAGGAATAATGAATGAACAATTTTCATTCACCACCAGCAGCAGCAGCATCTGAAGATGATCACAATGGACAGAAAAAAAAACTAAATTTTCCGTCCAGCTGCGGCGACCGACGGCGACTGAAAACAATTTTTGCCACTGCCGCCGCCGTCGCCGCCCGCCTCCGCCACGGCCACTTTTTTGTGCCCCCCGCCCACTGACTATTCATTAGGTGGACGGCGGGACGACCAGCGGCGGCGGCGTTCATCCGTCATTCTTCTAAGCCCACCGCCGCCAATCCGCACATCCACTTTTTTTTTTTTGCAATGTAGTATTTTTCTGGACCAGAATAAGATATGAATGAACTTGATCACTATTTTTTACAAAAAATTTTTATTTCAAAAATTTTAATTTTAATAAAAGAGCCCCTTCTTAGGGAGAGGTGGGTTCTAAATTAGAGAGGGCTTCTATTTTGGAAAATACGGTTTTTCCAGTCTCGCGTTTGCACCGACCATTTTTATTTTTCCATGATACTCTTCCATTTTTTTGGCGTGGGGAGAGAGATAAAAGAGCCCCGTTTAGGGAGAGGGGGGGGGGTTCTAAATTAAGGGGCTCAATAAGGAGGGGGTTCTATTTTAGGAAGCACGGTTGATAAGCATCGTGAACAACGAACGACCAATTTTTGATCGGACCCCTACCAATCGACACGCCACACGGCTCCCCAATTTTTTTGGGGTTTTACTGTGGCCCTTGGGGGGGGGGGGGGGGGGGGGGTTGACTCGTTCAAGCAGCGTCCGTTGCCTCCCGGTCCGAAGGTCAAATGGTCCGCAATTGGTGAAAAACTGTCACAGCTTTTTCCCTGATCGATATATTGACAAATTCCAACAAAATTCGTACCAATCCATTTATAAGTTAACGAAATTTGATGAAAAGCACAAGCTTATTTGTTAGCGATTGAACACGCTTAAGGCCGTTCGATTCCTAGGGCTTTTCCCACCTTCGTGAGGCGATTCGACTTTCCCATGACCGTTCGACCTTTTGTCCGGTGTCTAGCCGTTCGTCCAACCGAATTTTCTCTCTCTCTCTCTCTCTCGCGCTCTTGCGGTTTCTTTTTGTTCGGCAAAACTCCTTCTTTACCCCGGCCTCCCCAATTATTTGATCGGTCCACAACAATTTTTCCCGTCAATACAATGATGATGATGATGATCATCATCCCACCAACAATTTGGTGATGATTCCATCCGTCCGTTCGTCCGCCCGCTGGCGCCTCCAACCGACCGACCAATCCTTTCAAAATTTTGCTCCTCCTCCTCCTCCTCCTCGAGCGGCGTGACACAAACATTTTCTTCATACCAATACCAAATTTCTTCGTCGATGAAAATGGATGGATGAATTTCCAACCCCTCGGGGGGAGGAAGGAGTGAAAGGTGGAGGAGGACGGAGGACCGTAAATTTTCCTTTTAACCCTCAATCCCTAATTTTTTTCCATCATTATTTTCCACGTCGCTTCCCCACCCCTTCGCCCTTCCTCCAAATTTTGGTTAGGTATTTGGTACCCCCCCTCTCTCTCTCTCTTTGGTCCCCTCTCTCTCTCTCTCTTTGGTCCCCTCTCTCTCTCTCTTTGGTCCCCTCTCTCTTTGGTCCCCCCCTCTCTCTCTCTCTCTCTCAAATTTAAATTAGGGACGGTTGCGTTCCCCGACCCATGCGCTTGGCTCGACCGAGATTCCCCCGCACTTTTTGGGGTCTCCTTCCGGACCCCGACTCCCTCTGGGCCTGACCTGACCTCCCCCGCCGCCGTCCCCACATTGCGCGGTTGGTTGGTTGTTCCTCTGGTTAACCGACAAATAGGCGATTTTAACCCTTCACCTAAAATTAAAAAGTGTCTTAACAGGTGGTTCCGTTTTGGACCCGACCCTAGAATCCATTTTGGGGCATCTCCTCCCCCGGCACTTTCCTTACATGCACGAATTATTGGCAACCAACTCTTTCTCAGTTCGGTCCTTGACCCGACCTCTTTGATCACACCATTTCCACAATTCTTGTCCCCGATGGGGGGGGGGGGGGGCTAGTCTAAACGATTCAGAACCCCTCATTTGAAATGTGTCCTAATTTTCTTCAGACCGGTCGCCTCATTTGTCAGGGGACGGCATGATGAGACGCGCCGGACTGAAATGGCCCCGAGGGGGTCCCCCGGTTGGGCACTATCAGCAGAGTCTCGTAGCCTTTGCGCGGGACTGAAATGGCCCCGGGGGATCCCTCCCCCGTTTCGGCACCAGCAGCAGCAGCAGCAGCAGAGTCCCGTGCTGTTATGGTTTTCACCACGAAGACGGCGATGCGCATTTTCAAGAGTAGAGTTGTCAGTCACATCCCCGCCGTCCTCCATTCCTTCCTCCGCTCCGCTCTTCCCCCGCCCCAATCGGTCGGTCCAAGGACTTTCCGACGAAAGTTGATTTCGCCACGCCACACTAAATCGCGATCATCACCCACCCAACCCACCCATCCACCACCAATTTGAGGAGGGGACGGAGGAGTAGTGAAAGGATGGAAAAACGGGAAAATTGGAAAATAAATTGATGATGGGCGGCAAAGAGGGGTATAAAGAGAGAGAGAGAGAGAGAGATAGAGAGAGAGAGAGGAGAGAGAGAGAGTGACAGAAGAGTGTGAACGAAGATAGTGATGACGAACGATGGAAAGGGTCGGCTGGTTTGGTTTTGTTTTTGTACTTTTGTCCCCTGCCACCTGTAGCAGAGGGGTGATCAAACCAGCCAGCAGCAGGTGGCCGGGACCGGGAATTATTGCCTGAGGGCATGGAATGCGCGAAAATGGCAAATGTGCAGTACGAATGTGGGTATTGTACAGCGCAAATGATACCCATAGGAGGCATGGATTGGAACTTGTACATAGCGGACTATAGCCCCGGCAGTTAGTGCGGGAGTCACAAGTCTCGAAATGAGTTTTGGGTCAAAATGCATCATGAAAAACGACAGTACACCTAGTAATACCAAACTAAATCGGTAATACCGTAACCAATGCGTTTAACCGCCCCCCCCCCCCCCAATAAGCACCCTTTTGGGAGATTAAAAAATAGAGCCCCCGTGTGGTCTAAGTGTCGCGTATCCACCGGTGACATTATATCGCGAATCCACTGGTGACATTATATCACCTTTCCCACGGGGACACTATATCGCATGTTCAATGGGTTCCCCATTTTTTTTTACTGATTTTTAATTAACCCCCCCCCCCCCCAATTTTTTTTGCCATTTTTTTTCTGTCCGACTCAAAACGTTGTCTTGTGGTGTAAGGACCTTGTTCATCATCAACATCATCCCAGCAACGCAATGTGCCTTTTTGTGGAGGCGGCGCCGCGTTGTAATCCGTTGCCCCCCCCGGCCCCCTCCCCGCTGGGCCCTAAAATCCCAATCACAAAATTGTGCCCAATTAAAAAATTTCGCGCGGCTGCGCCACCGTCGCCGCCCGTTTCCTCCTGGCGCCTCTTGTTGTATTTGTCGGCGTGTACTCCTCCTCCACCCTATGTCTTCATCGTCGTATGAGTATGATGAATTTTTTTTGAATAGCGCCAAAAATTAAATTTTTTGCAAATTAAATTCAAGCAATTTTTTTAAATCAAAATTTGGGCCAAATTACAATTCTTATATTGCATTTTCCTCTTTTTTTTCATTGTCCACAATCGTTCCAAATCGTTCCCCCGGCGGGGCTAATTGTAAGCGTAACATTTCCCATTTTTGGACTGGATTTACTTTTATTTTTTATGATTTCAAATCTTTCCGAAATTTTCTAACCCCTCCCCATCGGAGGCGGGAGTTAATTTTGATACACACAGGTACTTACTTACCTAAATGGATTTTTACAAAATCCCCTCCCCCCTAATTCGTGTTGTCACCACACCCCATCATCATTATATTCAGTTCGGTTTGGGCAGGACGGCGTAAAATTGTGGAATCGAATTGGATGAATCGGAGTGGGGAGGGCCCGGGGAGAGAAACCACCACAAAATTCATCTTGGCCCTATCCCTTGGGGCGGGGTTATTTGGCGGGAGGGGGGAGGGTAAGGCGCCGACGGGGGCTCGGGCATAGCGATGGCTGGCTGGCTGGCTAAAAATCCTGTTTTAACGCCGCGGTTTTACGCCAGCCACAATCCCCGTTCTCGGGACCCCACTCCGTTTTCCCCATCTCCCTCTCTCTCTTTCTCTCTCTCTCTCTCTCTTTCTCTCTCTCGTTCTCTCTCTAAGAGGGAGAGAGAGATGGTCTTGCGCAGGAGGAGTTTTTGGACCGTTTTGTCACTCCTCCCCCGCGGGGCACAATTCTCTTCCCGCGCCTTCCTTCAATACTATCCCAATTAAATTTGTCCAATTCAATGCGAGAGTTTGGGGGGGGGGAGGGGTTTGGGGGGTTATGTCACATCCAATATAAACAAAACGGCTCAATCGCCCCAGCAGCTCACCACGCCACAATCTCAGGAGCGGGGGGGGGGCGAGGCACACACCGTAAAATTTTTTGTTTTTGACCCTAAATTTTACCTTCAATTTCATGATTTTTATTAGGTATTTTGTTGTGGCCCTAAAAAATGCCAAATAATTGAAAAACTCGTATTTCGTCAAATAGAACCCCTCCATTCATTTAAACCCCCACCCCTAATTGAACTCCACCATAGAGGGGGTACCGAAAAATAGAATTCTTTCCACCATTTAACCCCCCCCCCCTTCAATTAACTCCCCCCTTAAATTAACGCCCCGACCCCGACCGCTATCTCCACCCCCAACCTCATGGGGTATCGAAAAATAGAACCCACGGGGATTCTATTTGAGATAATATAGTAATTTTCAAAAAAGACCTTTAATCAACACAAAAAATTGCACTTGATTTGGCTAAACCCGGTAACGAAAAATTGGCCGGGCGAGAATCTGGGCCGAGACCCCGCCAACAACCTCCATTTAAAGCTCCCCCCCCCCCAACTTTTAATACAAGCCTCCCAAGGGTTTATTGAAAATAGAAGAGCCCCGGGGCTTTTATTAGCGGAATACTGTGGATGACCTTTATGCACAGCCAATTTCTCGCGCATTCAGTCAGCATTGTGCTGCTGCTGCTGCTGCTGCGCAACCTTCACTTTTTGTCATGAACAATGCACGAGCAAATCACAAAAAATTGCATTGCGCGAGAGATAGAGAGAGAGAGAGCGAGTGTGCGTGTTGAATAATGAGGAGGAAAAGAAATGGGAGCAGATTCGCACTTTTTACGGTGCACCCCATCAACAAATTATGCAATCATTTTCGTCTCTTGCTTGGTGGCAAAAGTTTGCCGGAATGTGATGTGGTTCGGTGTGGGGCAGCAGAATGCGATGGTACCATTTTTCATGTCATATTCCCGAAAAAAACTGGAAGTTTACTGTAATTTTCATATTTTAATTTTGGACAATTACCCAAATCCTAAATTGATCACCCAAATGATTAGGTTTTTAGCAACAACAATTTTCACTATGTTCATGTGACCGGTTTTTTGTTCCATGAAAAATTTCTCATTCCAAAAATGTCCCATATTTTCATGCCATCCATGCAATTCCAAATGCACAATGAATAATGTGCCCCCAGCCAAAATGCCAACAAATATGTGTGCCATTCAAATTTGTTTCCATCCACCCTATCGTAGGAAGCGCACCCCACCCCTCCCTTAATCCTTTCCCCTTTCCCCAGGGGGTGGAACGCGAAGATTATCCTCCTCCCCCCCCCCTCCCGAGGCAAATGACTGGAAAAGTTTGTCCCTCCAGGAGAGAGGCCATTTTTGGGCATTCGTGCCGTGCCGTTCTTCGCTTGTTGGCATTCCCTGCGCTCAAATTGTCCGGAAATGATTTGATGAGATGATGTGACATAAAATAAAAACATAAATTTGTTGGGGGCTATTTTCATGCCAAAATGCCATCCATGTGGGAAAAATGATTGTGGCATACGATAAGAAAATTTGTCACAAATTTAGGGTGCGAAAAAATATTTTTGCATCGCGCGGATATCCGCACATATCCCTCATCAGGAGATTTTGTTTATAAAGGTACCCACATTATATTTGATTCTGGAATCCATGCCAATGTAAAATACATCTACCACACATCCATCCCAAATCCGGATATGTGTCCTCTGATAGCGCCATGATCTTCAGTCAGTGCCAATTGGGGATACGTTGCCTACATCCCCGTAAATCCTCTCTTCTACACATAGAATCCCAGAATGGATATCCATTCCTTCCACACAATTAAAACAAATCGGATTTACAACAAACCTTGCCCAAAAAAAATTTCTTGGATTTTTTATCCAAAATTTTTCTGCTTTTTTGCTCATTTTTTTTCTCTTTTATTTGTGCCAATGCCACTTTTGAATGGTATTAAGTATTAAGTGCCTATTTTACCTTTGTTTTCAGAGAGTGGTTCCTTAACCAAACAAAAAAAGAAAGAAAATTAAAGGGGGGCGATTTGGTGGCGCCACAAAATTCCCACCACATTAATGGCACATTTATTCGGATTGAATGATCCCGAATGGTGCGGTGCTTGGAAGGCTGAGGATTATTCACCTCCCGCCCCCCTACAAACAAACGGACGAATGGATGGATTTTCATGAGACTTTTGGACTTTTTTTTTGTAATTTTAAAATCGGATTTTGTCCTCTGGATTGATCGGGCAGGGATTCAAAAACCAATGTTGACCTGAGTCCCCCGGTCCTGGGAGGTTTTCGGAGCTTGATTTAATCCCCTCGAGATTTTGGCCCCCGAATCCTAACCGGATTTCAATTCCACCCAATCTATAAATTCATTTATGCATCTAAAAGCGCACAAAATTTTTTGAAATTTTACCTTTTTTATTATATTTTTTATTGCCCTATTTTCGATGTTATCTTTTTCAGCTGCTGCTGCTGCTTGAGTGATGAGATTGATCATTTTGCTGTTTCCGTTCGAAATTTTGGTCTTAATCTGGGCGGGCGGATTAAAAATGGGGCGGAAGAGTTGCGGGACCAAATTCATCGACGGTTGGACTTTGTCGCGCACTCCCCCACAAAATTTGTGCCCAAAAATCCGAACATTTTTATGGAGGAGCGGGCGGGCGGGCGGCGGAGGGTAATTCCTATTTTATTGTTTAATTTTCAATTTAAATATGCGCTCTAAATTCAGTAAAAAAAATTTCGCGCGTTAAATTTGATGTGCCGCATGCCACTTGCACATTTAATAATTTTAATTTTTGAATTTGGCACTGACCACGCTGAGTTTTTGGCGTTTTGTGCATTTTTGTTGCCCAACCCAAATTCAAATTTGCTCTTTCGTATTCCCAAACCCGCTTTGTATGTACGAGGGGGTGATACCCCGACTCGTACTTTTATGTGGTAAATAGAGAAGCAGAAAAAGGTGAGATAGTCTAGCTTGGTCAGAGAATAGAGAAAAAAAGATACTCTAAAAAAGTACGAGTTGGGTTTTTACCGTACGAGGGTTGAGCCGGGTTATACACCAAATCCGAAACCCGGTGTCTATCTAAAAAACTTTTCCCAGATCATGGTGAGGCCGGCCCTGGGAATTTCTCCGCAATTCATCCGAAAATTTGCATGCCACACCGCCAAAAATTTGTACCTTATACGTATATGTACCGGTGGGACAATCGCTGTTTTTGGGATTTTCGCCAAACTCTCGCTCTCGTCTTTTCGAGGACTCTCGACAAACTATCACTCTCGTCTTTTTGGGGATATGTACAGTATCCAAAAAATGGGGATCCATCCCAACCCCCCAATTGGTCTCCCTTCCTTAACCTTGCTGTCATCCTCTTTATTTGGGATGCAAATAGTGAGCCCCTCTCCCTCCCCTCCGCCCATCCCATCATTTTCCCATGTTTGGGGACTGCTGAAGAATCTTCCTCCTCATCCCACTGCTGCCCCCGCTCATCCAAAGGTTAAGTGGGTAATCATCATCCGTCGAGAGTTTTGTCTCGGTCTCTCTCTTTCTATCTATCTCTGATTTCTCCTAACTATCTCTATCGTTCTCTCGCTGCTTTCTCCACTCTCTTTTTCAAAAGCTCTCTCTCTCTCTCTCACACACACTTTCTCTCTCTCACACACTCAATCTCTCTCTCACAATCTTTCCCATGCCGCGCCCCTCCGGGGATAAGCTCTGTGTGCAGTGCTCTCTCTCTCTCTCTCTCTCTCTCTCTCTCTCTCTCTCTCTCTCTCTCTCTCTCTCTCTCTCTCTCTCTCTCTCTCTCTATTAGTCTGTGCCCTCCACTCCCTGTACTGCACAAAAATTTTTTCCGGGGCTATGGGGACTACTACCATCAAGATGTATTTGATGAGATTAGCTTGTTGCTCTTTGGACGAATGAATGGATGGCACTCATTTCCCTAATATCCCCCTGATCACCCAACCCACCCCTCTTCTCCCAATTATCCCCTCGGGCGCACATTTTTTCGCTGGTCCGATCAGTCGGCGCGCAACCACCGTTGGAATGTGAGTGAGGATTCCTCTGCCCAAATCTGTGTATGCACACACCGTGTTTCCTCTAATAGAAGACCCGGTCTTCTATTTCTCAACGTCCCCTAACCCCATCCTCCCTCAATGGGCTCTTCTATTAGAGGAAATATCTATGTTTCAACTTCTTTCGGAGGGGGGCTTCTTTCTTCGTGTTGTACTGCCCAAACGAGAGCCCCTGGGGAGAATTGGGCAAACTTACCTTCTTTTTGCTGGAGTAAAACAAAACTTTCCCCCCCCCCCCCTCCCCCCTTCCCTTCACCCCTGCTGGATACGGGCCTGACACAGTTAGACCCGTTTCCCGAAATGTTCGGCCTTTCCCCGAGCCGATCCCCGTTCTCAGTTAAGCCTCTTTTTAAAACCAAATCCCCGACAAAATTGGGCTCTTTCCCTCCCCGTCCCGATCCCCCTCACCCCGAAATGGGGTCGGGGAGGGGTGGCGGGGGAACCTTAGTCCAAACAAGAAGCACTGTGATGAGAGTCGGTAAAGGAACAGGAGGCAGGCTCGTCTGCTGCTGATGACTTCCCTTGTGGCCCCAAATTCTTCCCCCGTCCCCCCGCTTCTGTCCAATGTTTGCTCCATCTCTTTTCTCTCCCCATCACCTCCCAATTATATCCTTCCGTTCGGCGCTACTTTGTGTGGCTATGGCTACCTCCTATTTTGTTGGTTGGGAATCCTCCACCGTCCCCTTGTCCAGAGGCCGGCACATCCCTTCCCCCCCCCCCCCCCCCCCCCCCCCCCCCCCCCCTCCCCTCTCATACTCTTTGTAGTCCAAATGAGGGCAACGGACAACTGAGTCCCACAGTCCAATAACGCTGAGTTCGGCCAACTTACAATAGCAGCAATACGTACCAGGAATGTAATGTGGAAACTCGGATTTTCTCAGGCCCGGAATTCCGGACTTTTTTTGTATGGAAAAAAATTTTGGTTTTATCCGGAATACAATTAATTTTTCAAATTATATGAATTAAGCGTTTAGGACAGACTTTGATTGTTGTGACTGAGCTTTCCAAAGCTTAATATTTCTCGCTTTGACACAATTCTTTGCAATGCTTATTTTTGTGTTCAAGTCGATTCCTTTTTTTGCAAAATTTCAGGACTCAAACTTCCGTGCGGACAATTTATTAGAGAGCTATCGAAAATTCCACCGCCGTTGGAGACTGACTTTGACGACGGATTGCTCTTGCGCACATCCGCCGTTGGTCCTCCCTCCGCCGTCCTCACATCGGTGGGCCGGCGGCGGTGGTGCCTTCACCCATATTTGCGCATCGCTTATCCGCTGCCAAATTTTTTCCCAACCGCGCGCCGCCGCGCCTTTTTACCCCCTCCCCCCCCCCTCGCCCCCCTCCCTCCCCACTAAACATATTTATGGTCCGAGAGTCTTGAGTTTGTTTTTACCCCCTCCCTCCCTCTCCCACTAAACATATTTATGGGCCGAGAGTCTTGAGTTTTCTGGGAGCAAGAAGCTGCTCCTGCTCCTCCTCCTCATTCAGTCCTCTTCAGCATATCGGCGCCGAAAGCGCTCTCATCTTCGTCCGTCCCACCCCCTATATTTGCTCACATCGCCGAGGGGGGGAGGGCGCTTTTGTGAGGTGCCGGAGCACAAATTTTTGTGGCACTCCTCCCCTGTCCCACAATGCTTTTCAGGAATACCTCTGAAAAATTTAACCACTCACTACCTACCTACTACCTGCTTATTGGATCAGAAAAATTCAAAAGCCAAAAATTTGGTAAAATTTTTTACGGAGCACCTTCCACCCGCCGACTTTTTGCTCGTGGTAACATGTCGACACAAATCGTGAGGTGGATAACCGGGGCCTCGGAGATTGGGCAATGTCGGAGTTGAGGAAAAAGCCCAAATATTCCAAGGGTTCGGTGAAAGTGTAGGACAAAATTTGGTTTAGCATCTACCCTACCTGATCCATTAAAAAAATCTAGAAAATTTAAAACTTATTTTTCCATTTACACTTTTTTTTCACCCATTTAATATTTGTCCCTTTTGATGTCTCCATCTTATGGCGTTCTGTCCCGCCCATCGCCATCGGAGCGCCGCCAATAGCACTCCGAGCACACTCATCCAGGATTTGCTCCACAGAGCACACAACAGTGTGTCCCTCTCCCCCGAGGGGTTTTTCTTGCATAGCTTGGACACGCCCCCTTCCCCCAATTAAAACACTACTAACTTTCATAAATCCAATAAATTTAAGGTTATGAAAAAGGAACTTTCAAAATTTACACTAAAACCTATTTAATACAATATGTAAAATGCTTAAAAAAATATGCGAAGTAAAGTCTAATTTTCCGAGTTTTATAACTTATTTTCTAATTATTTTCCGCTAGCTTCGCCTTATTAAAACCTTCTAAACTCATAGAGCTTTTCAAATTAGAAATAAAATTCATTGAAAAACTTGACAATTGTAATTTTGTAGAATTAACATTTTTTACCCATCCGCTTTCAATTCCAAAAACTTGGACTGTGCTCCTAATATCGCGGATTCTTTGCGATCCGCCGGAATTGTCCTCTCACTGAAGCCGAACTCGGAATTTCTGTGTTTTCGGGTATTTTGGGTTTTTTTCACTTTCGCCACATCAGTACTATCCCTTTCCGGGCCCGTCGAGTCGCGCAACGCATAAAAACACACACACTTTTTTTTGCTTTATCAAAATTGCCCATCTTGATCCACCCATATATCCCCATCCAAAAACCCAATAATATCCATCGGCAAAAATTGGATGGTGTAAATCAAATACTTACCTAGGTACCCCTCCCCCCCCATATAATTTTTGTGCCCAAAATAATCCCATCGGATCCGTCCGTAAATCCTTCCTTATCCTCCGGCGCCTTATCTGTTGCCCTCTCACTCATCCCATCACCAACATACAGCAGAGCATGGACATTTTTGTGCACCTTTTTTTTTGTACATTATGTGTGTTGTTGTATTTACGACCACCACTTTTTTTTGGAATGCCTTTGAAAATGGCACGCACCAATTTTCCCAAAAAATGGTGGCATTTTATTTAATTTTTAATTTTATTGGACAAACCACAAGGCACAATGTTAACAGTGGTAAAGAAAAACAATTAAAAACAAATTAAAATAAATTCAGTGTCAAAATGTACAAAAATAAATTAGATGAAATAAATGTCAAAATAAATGAAATGACCGAATTCCGGGGACCAATTATTTCTTTTTTCGAAAAATTCCGGATCTTTCTGGAATGTTTTAATACCATCCCAGGGGTACTATTAGAGGAAATAAAGAATTCTTCAACAAATAACATATTATTTTCACCCCGTATTAGGTCTTTTTTGCTTTATTAAAGCGGGAAAGGTTTTCTTTTTGTCATTTTTTTTCAAAAGTACCCCGGGGATACTATTAAAAATTTCCGTATAGGTCCAGAATTTCCCGATTAAAGTCCGGAATCCGGTTCCATCCCTGGTTTGCACCTATAAAGGTAAATGTGTATCATATGGCCTAGAGCCAATAACACATAAAACTACGTTTATGGGTTTTCTTAGGCGCTGAAAACGATAGAAAACTCAAAAAAAGTTTCCGGCAAAGCGTTTAAACCGGTTTTTGAACCGGTTGAAAGTCGTGAAAAACGGGTAAGAAATGGGCAGAAACCAGCCCAAACACATTCAATACCTGGCATATTTGGTATCAATCGACAGCTCTCGACGAGATAAATCGATCTAATTCGAATTCAACTCGATCCGAAGCCATCTGAACACTGGCCAACTGAGTCCCAGTGAAAATGGACACTTCAGTACCAATGATCAAAACAGCAGAAA
>JAKKIK010001224.1:0-18070 GCA_024500135.1 Heterodera carotae | reverse complement strand
TCAATTATCAGCCTCGAGTATCGGGGTCAACTCGGTCTCGGTTCCCGACTCAAGAAAATTCTCTTTTTTGGGTCTGGTCCCGAGTCTCGGGGTCAATTCTCGGTCCCGAGTCTCGGGGTCAATTATCAGCCTCGAGTATCGGGGTCAACTCGGTCTCGGTTCCAGACTCGAGAAAATTCTCTTTTTTGGGTCTCGGTCCCGAGTCTCGGGGTCAATTATCAGCCTCGAGTATCGGGGTCAACTCGGTCTCGGTTCCCGACTCAAGAAAATTCTCTTTTTTGGGTCTGGTCCCGAGTCTCGGGGTCAGTTCTCGATCCCAAGTCTCGGGGTCAATTCTCGGTCTCGAGTCGTGGGAAATTTCAGTCTCGAATATCACTACTGTCCAGCATGATCCGACCATGGTTGGCCCACCAAGACAGTGTTTGCATTATATATTTTTCGACCAAATTCGAGACACTTACAACGACAACTGCATTTGCGCAACCGTTGCACCTATAAATTAAAAAAATAATAATGATAATAAATTAATTAAGCAATTAAAATTACCTCCATCCAGAAGCGCAAGTTTTCTCCCGAATATTCCTGGAAAAAATCATGCAAGGATTGAATACTATTTCTGGCAAAAATAAGTCCGGTATACGGTCATCAGATCCCTGATAAGTAAATCCTAGATGCCGTGGATAGGGGCTCGTCGGAGATATATCCTTAATCAGACACGAATAAATTCCGGGTATTAAGTGACGGATATACTTTCATATCCTTATCTAGCATTTCTCGGATATATCAAATCCATGTTTTCGGGTTTTGAAACGAGTCCACATCCGGGGATATATATATTTGGCTAATCATAATCGATCACTGACTTTGTCCAGGAATTTTTGCAACGTTTCGCGTCCCAGTGGGTCAGTCAGCAATTCCTCCAGCGACTCTTCCCACAGCCGAAGGCGTCGTGCCGACACATCCGCGTACATTTTGTCATGATCCCAAAAGTCCACCGTGTCCGATATCCACGGGTTCGGCTGTCCATGGAAAGGGTCCGTGGCACTGCCCAAATGGACGAGGAAGGCATCAAAAATCAATCTGCACAAATGCGAAATTTTAAATTATAAAAAATTAAAAAATCCTTTACCCAGAAAAAAAAATAAATTAAAAAAAGACTTAACTTAGTTTTAAATAATTTTAAATTGAAAAAAATTAATTTAAAAAATCATTGAATAACACCGATCAATGCCCATCCGTGGGATCGGCTGGCAGTAATGGAAATAGGATCGGCTGGCAGGTCTTACCGGTGGTCGTAGTATTGTAAATAGTTCTCCACAACTTTGGATGTCCTTAGTACATTTTTGGCCAGTCGATTGTGCAGATCAGTGATCTTTAACGGCAAAAATGTTTTTTTAACATTTCCCACTCTATTCTGCGAACTAAACAATACCGTAATTCTACATTAGAGCCCCCGGGGTGTACTTTTCAAAAATTCGATCAGTTATAGCAAGAAGAAAAGTAAAGGGGACTTAATTAGAGGGAGGGGGCTTTATAGAAAAGGAAGACTAAAGGGGGCTCATTTAAAGGTAGGGGGCGTCTTTAATAAAGGCAACAAGCATTTTTCCGCTTTATATCCACCAAATCCCAGCCACACTCACCTCTGTGTTTATGGAATCCTGGAGACGCGTTTGCCGTCGAAAGCCGGGCCTCTGATGGTACTTTACGTCCCTCACCGTACTAATGATGACGACGGCACTGGCTTTCGCCCGGCTTTGTCTTGCTTCCGTGGCGCCCCCGGCGATGGCGCCGAAAGTTGACGAAGTGCATGCCATCGATTCGTCCGCCCGTTGACTGTGGTCTGGCGTTGTGCCAATATTCGCTGGAGGCGGCGGCGGCGGTGCCGGCGGCGCTTGTCCATTTGCGGCCGCCGCTTGTGCCAACAGTGAGGTGGAACCACTGTATTTGGGGCGGCCGGAACGTGACAATTTGCGAAAGTCCACCTGCAAAAAAATGGAAATATGGACATTTGGCAAGATAATCGGCATGGGGAAGGCAAAATTGGCAATTTTGATAACATATAATCCAAGCATTTTGATCTTGCCCAAGTGATCAAAGCGTTGGACTGACCTAAACCAAATGATCCGACTCTGAGTCACACACTCAGCTGACCTGCGCAGATTAGTCAGATCAGGTTGTTGTTAACACAAACACTTTGATCTGACCCAACAGATTTAAGCGTTGGACTGACCCAAACCAACTGATCGATCTGACTTAGACCGCCAACAGCACATTTTGCTGATCAAACGAGTCGATTAGACAAATCAGACCAGGTCAAATGCCGCGTGTTCACTTAACTCGGTGGTGTTAACACAGCCTGGCACCGGACGATGCAGCTGAACAGTTCGGGTTGAATTATGCCAACCCATCCGATCCATGTCCCTCTAAACTCACATCCCAAAACGCTCTTTCTTGGCTGTCCAAAATTTGTCGTTCCATCCGATCACGCTTTTTGTCAACCCTGGAAAACAAAATTGTATGTATGTACCGTAATGCCTAAAATAAAGCCCCGGGGGTTCTATTTTTCAACCCTCCTCAAAGAGGGGGCATTATTTCAGGGAGGGGGGCTCTACTTCAAGGGGGCTCTATATTCCAACCCCTCTAAAGAGGGGGCTTTGTTTCAGGGTAAAAATCGATGCCATTAGGCATTCTCACACCCCCGCTAAATAAAAAAAACAAGTAAAATTGCGCAGCAAATAAACTAATTTTGAAAAAGTTATGGCCTTGAAAAATTTTTTTTGTCCGATTCAACTCACTTGTACTGTGCTTCGGCCTGCATGAACACGAACTCCCACTTTCGGCTGAACATTTTCTGCAGTTTGGCCAAATTTTCGGCCTCAAAATCTTCCAACTCCAAGTGAGCTTTGTTTTGCATTGTCCTTTTGCACAAATACACCGCTAAAGTTGGTGTTTTGGTACTGCTTGGGCTTCGCTTTAAAATTTCGTATTTTTCCTCGAATAGAAGCCCACCCTCCAATAGAGACCCACCCTCCAACAGAAGCCCACCCTCAAAGGCTTTTCTAAAACGGAAACCCACGCCCTCTAACAGACCACCCTCGAGTAAGCATTAAAGAATTAGAAGCCCATGGGTCTCTATTGGAGAATGCTTCGTATTCGGCCTTTATAATATTTTGCAATTTGTCATTTCAGCAAAATATGTCCACAAATATTGTACGATTATTTATTTCTGGCCCTTACCGTAATCCGTGTTTTCAGGCTCCCAACAGTTGGAAGGCCAAAAGTAGGGGGTTTGAAACCGGTAGTAGGTGTTGTCATTTTTGACGGTCAACACGTGGTCATCAATCTTAAAATTTTTAGTCAGGGATCATGGATCTCATGGATATGCCGAAAAACCCATTAAATTTGTCATTGTAATGACGAATAATACCATGACCGTTAGCCGCTTCTTTTAAAGGATCTTTGTCAACCCCCGCCCTACGGCTTAACCGCCCAGCGATCAATCAATCATAATCCTTTACCAGGGGTGTGCATGGATATATATCCGGATACGGATATTAAAAATTGGACCGGTGCACATCCCTGATCCTTACAATATGGGTAGACTCCGGAAGTCAGCGCAATATTCCGGAAAATGTGTCGGACTCCGTCTACCTGAAAGGCATATCCATGGGAAGCGAGCAAATGGGCCAAGTGCAGAGCGTCACCAAGGTCGGCGATGTCCACATTTTGGAGCAGCCATGTGACCAGGTCTTGGCCCGTGAACACGGACGGAATCCTGGGGGTTCAACGAAAGTTGACACATTTTCAATGCACAAAAACTTGGTAAAAAAAAACTCAATCACTTTGACAAAAACGACTTCACCGTCTTGATCGGCACACCGACGTCCACGTTAAGCATTTGACTGAAATTGTTATTGACAACTGAACTGATTGATAGCTACCCCGGCATGATTAATGAACTGTTCGTTACCCACGCTTGATCAGTCATGTATTTATTTGGTAAAAATGTTCAAGATCGAAATTTTCCCGAGACCGAGACTAGGGACCCTAGACTCGAGGTCATTCAACTCGGATTGATCGCTGATCAGACCCAAAAATTTGTTAATTTCTAAAGCACCGATGCGGACCTGATCAGTATTTCCATTTTTCTGTACACAATATGATTTGGATGTTGCTGCTGTTTCTCCTCCGCAAAATTGCCTTGCTGTTGCTGTGCTTGCATTGTTCAACTGCTGCTTCTGCTACTGCGACTGAACGGCACAACAGCAAGGGAAGTGCCAATTGATTGGAGGATGAAGAAGAAGAGGAAGAACACGAGGAATAGGAGGAAGAAGAGGAGGAGGAAGAGGAGGAAGAATAAAAAAAAGAGGAGGAAGTAAAATTTGTCGGCGAATGAGAACAAGCACAACGACAGCACCAGCAAATGTAGGCTTTGGGCATAGACTGGCTAACTCTAATATAGTAGACAAATTGAATCAAATAGGGCTGGCTGCTGATGAACAAACAACGGTTAAAAATGGCGTAGGGCGGAAGTTGATTAGAACAAATTATTGGTACCAACAAAAAAATTAGTAAAAAATGGCACAAAAATTCGAGTTTTTCGTTCATTAGCATGGAAATTTGTTATTGCTTATTTATGCAAAAAAGTTAAAGCCCCCCCCCCCCCCCCCGCCCATTTCTGAGACTTGGGGACATACGGCTGGATGGATGGATTATTGGAGCACTTTTAAACCCGGCGGGCGAAAGGGTACGCCGCACATAAAGCATAAGCGGTGCGACGGCTGGGTGGGGGACGGACGGCTGGGGGCCGGGGCCGGAGGAATGAAAATTTTGACGCCGACGGGGCGACGGGTGGGCTGGTGGGAAAGCAGGCACTCTCTGCTGACTGGTGACGAGGGGATTAAGCAAACGCAGAGGGGTGGAATTTTTAGGGCCGAAAAACAACAACAAAAAAAAAGTCAGGAAAATATTTTGCAGGTCGAGTGCCAATTTGAATTTAAAACTCAAGAAAAAAGAGGTGAGCCCTAAATCTGGCATTGTACTTATACACCATGCAAAAACCGGCATTCCCAGAAACAGTCCGACATGTAGCGAAAATTCAAATTTAATTCAACCAAAAACCAGCCGGATAAAAGCCTACCCGGCCGGATAAAGTCTATGATTAAAGGTTGAACAATTCTGAGGATTATATATCTGTTTGATATCCGAGTCTGTATGCCTAACGGACATTCGGTATCCACAAGGTGCAATTGTCTGCGCTGTCGCCTGGGGGGGGGGGCACTGGACGGAGAGGGATAAGCATGCCGACGTTCTTCCTCCGTTGCTGCCAGCCGCTTGCTTGCCCATTTTCCAGTCAGTCAATCGATTGGCGCTGACTCTCCGCCACCGCATTCGCCGGTTGGGCGCCGCCGTTGTCCAACTCCTCTCGACAAGCAGACAGGCAACAGCGGGCGTCCCCGGAGGGGAGGGGGGGGGGGGGCTGTCGAGAGTGAGTGTCGTCTGGCCAAAGTGCCCAGCAGCAGTCCCCTGCCCCTCCCTCCCACCATCGCCGCATTTCCATGTGCATCCATCCCCCCCCCCCCCCCGAGGGTCGTCGTCCCTTCCCTGGTCTATTGAATGGCATAGACATACATATGGCACGTATATATATATATATACACGTTATATACGTATATTATTATATATATATCGGTAAAATTCGAAAATCGGGCGAAATGAAAAAAAATGAAAAGAGGACGATAAAACGGCTCAATATGGAAATGCGACGGCTAGCAAGAAGGACAAGCGGATATCGGTGTGTAGAGCGGCGGAAAGGGGCGCGGACAGCGAAACAGACAGTGGCGGATGTCTGTACGGACAGCGAAGGATATCGGCGCGGACAGTGGCGGGTATCGGCGCGGATGTCGGCTGAGAGGAGCGTATTTTTTTATGATTGTTGTCATATTTAGGCACACCAACAAATCTTTTCGCCTTAAATTTGTGTGCTTTTGGGAGAATTTGCGCTATTTTTTCTGCCAATGATGATTGTGCCCGTTTTAAGCAAGCCTTTCCTTTTACACTTTTTTTCTCGTTTGCATTAAACAGGAAAAGCCCTTGGGGGGAGGGCCTTCGACTAAAATTTTTTTGAGAATTTTTGAATGATCATAAGAGAAAAAACGGATGGGAAAGAGACCATCAAAAAATGCTTAATTTTGCGGGGTGCCAATGCCAACCCCAGTGTGTGTTATGTTTTTGTTTGTCAGTTTTCTCAATTTTTGAATGAGGGGAGGTCGCAAAATGTGCCTGGATAATAAATAATGTAGTGTGTGTGTTTAATTTCACTCTCCTTGGCCATTTATCCTCTACGGGCATTTGCGCCCATTGTGCCGATGCCATGGCGGTATGTATTAGTGTGCATTGCGCTTATTCCAAAACAAACAAACATAGAAGAGTGTGTGTGTGTGAGAGAGAGAGAGAGAGAGAGAGAGAGAGAGAGAGAGAGAGGGAGGAAGGACAGAGAGAGAGAGAGGAAGGACAGAGAGAGAGAGAGACAAAGAGAGTGACAAAAGTAAAGAGAAATGAGAAGGAATAGGAGAGAAAAAAAGGGGAGAAATACTAAGAGAAGGAGAGAGAAAGAGAGAGAGAGAGAGAGGAAAGAAAAAAAATTGAGTTTTTTGTTCAGAATCCCAAAAAAAGTTGTACTGTTTCACTCTTCATCGCCATTCCAAGCTGAAACCATGAAGAAACAAAAGGGCCCCAGCAGCAGAAGGAGTTCATTAGTGCCAGAGTGATCAGATTTCAATTAACAGCGACTTATTCTGGAAATAGATTTGATCAGAGAAGCCTAGTTTGATGAGAGAGTGGGGCGGCGATCAACGAGTGGCGGCTGCACAGAGAAAGAGGGTGATCACTGATCAGCCATACAGTAGGGACAGAATTCGACAAAATCCATTTGGAACCTCTGTTGAAGATGAAGCCGAGCAAGAAAATGGGTGTTTGGAAGGTGGCGATGAAGTCAACAATGATCCGCCCCCTCCAGTTCCCCCCGGAGGGGCTCTTGGGAAGAGGATGGACGGGACGGACTGAGTGCGCATGGATTTGTCCGTCCGTCCCCAAAAATCATTCGTTAGCCAAACAGAGGAAGGGATATATTGGTGTACATGGGTTGAACTAGCAAGCAAAACCAATCTTTATCCGATCCATGGGACCAATCATTCTATCCTCATCCATCGATCCGTTTTTTTTTTTTGACTGATCATCCACCTCCCCCCCCCCCCTTCTCTTTATGGGTTCGGTTCATCCAACCATCCGTTTTTTTACTCATCATCTTCATCCATCCCACCTCGCTCATCCTTAATCCTCATCCATCTAAATGTTTTTTTTGTATAGGTAATCATCCCCATAAATCTTCCTCCTCATCTCTTCTTCCTTAGAATTATTTCTTCTTTTTCTTTATCATAGTTCTTTTTTTGATCATCTTCCTAATCTCATATCATTCACTCGTTAGTTTGATCACTCTCTATCTCTGTCTCTCTCCTCTCTCTCTTTGTCTTCTTTCTTCTTCTTCTTCCTCATTGTGACCATTGTTCATCTCTTCCATCCATTCTACTTCCATATTGTTTCTTCATCCCCACTCTCAGGTATCACCATCCTCCACTGATCATCATCATCCTCATCATCATGGCCGCTGGTGGTGGTGTACTTGTTGTGGTTGTCGTCTATTCTCTCCTATTTGTATGTGATGACTTAAATGGACACTCTCCCCCGCCCGATCATTTCCGATCGGAAAATTATGATGCGCGAATTGGTCGATGCTGATCAGTGGAGGGTTGAACGAAGAGAACAATCAGCCGCCTCCGCGCCTCCGGGGCCCCCGCATCTTCCGGGAACCATTTCCAAAGATTCTCAAGCCGACTGGCAGATGGACGGACACACACACACAATGAAAATGATCAGAGGAAGTTTTTTGTGTTGTTTGATCGCGCGGATGAGTGACTGTTTCTGTGTCCACCCACCCACACATCCGCGTAAGTCCCCCCAAGAGTCTTGTCCCATTCCGATCCGTCCGTCCGTCCTCCAGCCGCTCCCCCATTTTTATTCGCACCTTTTTGTTGTTTGTCCAACAAAAATTTGTCGGAAGGTTGCTGCGGCCACAATTTTTTGAATCGCACATTTTTCCAACTTTGATCAGCCGCGTATTCGAAATTTGTTTTCCATCCTCTTTGTCAGCGTATCATCTTGATCATTTATCCGCTTCTTCCTAATCAAATCCGTTTGCTGTGCCGCCGCCGCAAAAAAAAAGTTGCTCTCATTGGTCAATTTGAATCCAAATTCTTCCATCACTGCCATCACAATGTTGGCACAATGCCGTGCCAAAAGGCCCCATGCGCAGGTTACCTTCCTCCGAAAGTGTTCAATGTTCAGCTACGGCGTCGTCCTTTTGGCGCTGTTCACTTTGGCACCCGTAAATGGCCAAGGTTTGGTGTCCATTGCGTTGCGCAAGGGGCAGCTAGAGAGATGCTCGAGACGCCAAATGGCCCGAGGCTCGAGACTGAGGCCAAAAAAAGAGTCTCGAACATCTCAACGGGGGACCTCCTAGTTCAGCCGGCTGTTGATCAGACAAATGCACACCCCGCCCCAATCAACAGGTGGTCCCTCGAATCAGGGCATTGCCCAGTCATCCGCCGCTTCTCCAACCGCTTCATCTTCATCCTTTGTGCTTGCTGATCCGAATAATGACGCGTCCGCCTTTTCGCCCCCGGCTGAGCCAAGTCCAATTGTGCCGGCGGCGCCATTATCCCAACAGCAGCAGCAGCAGTCCGTCGCTGCTCCTCAGTTCAGCGACATGGCGACCAGTGGTGGTGGTGGTGGAATGGAAGCTCAACAATCAGCGCCGCCGTTGGACCAAAATCAGTCGGCAGCGACCAAAGGTAATGAATGAATGCTGCGCACTGATCTTGACTGAAGTAGGGTTGAGGGGGATCGGGAATTTTCAAAAAAAAAAAACTATATTTCGCTTATCCGGTCTAAAACCGAGGAAACTTACATTAGCCCGTTGGAGTCCAGGTAGAAAATCCGGGATTAGTCCTAAACCTCTTTCAACCTTAAATAAAAGCCCCGGACTTTTATTTTCAAGATCCATAAGGGTGGCAGCGTTTATAGACGTTAGGGGCTTCGACTTTTTAATACCTCCTATAGGGGGATTTGTCTGAGAGGGATTCAAATGGAAGGAAGGTTTCTATTAGAGGAAATACGATGTGAGTCGCAAATATGTGTGTTTCTTAGCCGGCACTGGCGGATATGGCGCAATGATGCAGTCGTCGGATGGCCAAGGCAGCGACAGTGATACGGCAAATGACAACAATACGCCAGCACAGGTGATCGATCGCCACCATTTTGGGCGTAATTTTGTCGAAATTTAAATCCAAAACCAATGCCCAAGGGGCCCTCATCGTCGTCTACGCGTCAGCAGCAGTCGTCGGAGCCGCCAAACACAGCAAAGGGTCGCCAGTTCAACCAGTTCGCTGTGCCGGCTGCACCATTGCCCGAGGCGGGAATGATGGGAGCCATCGGTAAATAATTGAGGGGACGGGACGGATCAGCGAATCAGATTATTCCATCGAGCATGGACCTAATCCTGAACCGCTGAAAGTTCGATCGATCGCGCATTTCGGCATGTTTAGGTGCACTTGGACCTGCCGGCCCGGCAGTCGGCACTTGTCCCGGCGGTCCGTCGCTGAACATCGAGTGCGACCCGAAACGGCCATGGCCCCAGTGCCCACCGCAAAGTTACTGTTATGCCACAAACACTGTGGACATTGGCCCATACTTTTGTTGTCCCGTTTGTGAGTGCTATTTAAATTCCTACCGTACCACCTACCTATATTAATGCCCCCCTTTAATTGGTCCTTCTAATAAAGCCCCATTCTAATAGAGACCCCTTTCGAGGAAAGTTGAAAAACAAATGGCCCAACGGGGATCTAATTTAGGTAATACATTAGTTGCCTATGATGTTTAATTCTATTGAACGTCCGCCAAATTTTTTCTTTCCGCAGGGTCCACCTACGGTGCCGCTTGGCGTCCAGCCACCCCATTTTACGCGTATGCGCCTCCGCCACCACCGAATTGGCCGGAACCGATGCGCATGGCGGCGGCACCGGCACCATGGGGTGGAGGAGGCCCAATGCGCAAAGAGCGGCGGGTGGGGTCGGAAACACAGAAAAATGAGACAAAAAATTGTCAAAATGGACAGGAACAACCATTTGACAATGATGAGGGAGCACAGACAGCACTGACACAGAGCGAACAGCGGAAAATTGTGCAGGTACTTAGGGTAACTAGACAGACCCTAAGGCCATATTTGCGGCAGCGGATATTCGCGAATTTTCCGGATACGGATAACGATGCCGTACTTGGCCAAAATTGCTGGAAACAATAATCGCCACGACTTTGTTGCGCAGGTGATGAACGATTGGGTGGAGCGGCAAAAGGCTGTGCCATCGCCTCCGGAAACGGATGTCAATGGGGCGGCGGCTGGCACTAATAATGTGACGACGACAAAAGCGACTAAATCATCATAATGGGCATTCTCATTCATTTATTTCGGAGGTTTTCGGATTTGGACACATTTGTGGCACTGCTAAACAGAGAGTATCATCGGAATATATAAATTCAAGACTCCAGTTTGACCCAATTCTGTTCAATAATATGTTTATTTTTACGACAAAAAAAATGTTTTAGTTTATAATTTTTCCCAAAAAGCACAATTTTATACCTTGTTTCCTTTAATAGAAGCGCCCTCCATTTTAGGGCTTCCTTCCCTCAAATAAACTTCTCTAGAGGCTATTCAAAAGAAGCACCCTTCTATTTGAAGCCTCGTCCCCACTTTATTTGAAGCACCCCACACTTCTCCAGTAGACGCCCCATATAGCGAGTTATTTAAAAATAGAAGCCCCTGGGCTTCTATTAGAAGCAATACGGATCGGCGCGAATTTGTCGGAGGTTCGAAGGGATTAATGAATGGATATGTTCATGTTTTATTGGTGTGCTTGATCAGTTGCCTGATCACTTTAATTGTACACATTTAAAATCATTCATTCACATTAAACACATTTTGCGCTCTCTCCATTTGTTCTTGTTCTGCTGCTGCTGCGGATGATGATGGGCGAGCAGTGCAATTGATCAGAGAGCGCTGCTGCTGTAAATGGACCGGAATTTTGCACAATTTAATGCGTTTGCGGGAGGCAATTAATTTGTTGTTTTCTGATCGGGACATTATGGTGTATCAAACATAGTCTTTGGCCCCACTCTCCCGACTCCCGACCACCATCAAAGATAGGTATAAAATAATGATTGGGAGTCTAAAATGGATAATTGACAGTCTAAAATGGCATTTGTTACACTAGTGTTGCTTATCACCCCTTCTGGGGCAAGGCTGCAGAACGGGACTCGTCCGGATTGCGTGTCCGTGGTTCGGGACAGGGGAAGAGGCCCAAAAATGTCGGCATAGTCGGGGGGCAAGGGCGTTTCGGGGAGAAAGAAACCCTAAAAATTGATCAGTCCGTCTTTTTGCTGATTAGCGATGATGATCACCTATTGCGCCTAATTCCCCATATGTGGCAATAAATTCATGCATCATACCAATTATTCAAATCATGCGACGATCACACCACCAAATTGCTGCAATTTTTGTCGGATGTGATTGCGTGGAATTCCCCCGCCCAATCCCTGCCGCCCCTTTTCGATCACACTCAAAATGCGCCTTTTTTTCCTTTCCATCAAATGATCATCGCCGATAAAATGAAATTGATAGTCAGTCAATTTGGATGGACGGGGACGGTTGATGGTTGGTTGATCGAGAGGGGGGGGGGTCATAAATAACAAATGGCGCTATCGGTGGTGATCGACGACGACGACAATTCGTCGCCCCCCCCCCTTCCCTCAAAAGATGGCGCGAGAATGATCAGCAGCCGCGCATCATTTACCACCGCTACCGCAAAAATGGCGTTGTCGTTAGTGGTGGTGATCAGAGGGTAGGAACTCCCCCGCCTCCCTAAAACCGGACCGTGAACCTATTGGCGCGCGAATTGACGGAATTTTTTTTTGGGGGGGGGACGATGGGCGGGGGCCGGGGGCAAAGCAATTCCAGTGAATAAAGTGAATAAACAACGATCGCCTGCCTCCCCTAATACCCATAGAGTCAGTGTTTGTCGCCTCCATTTGATCAGAATGATCGGAATGATTTTGGGGAATTTAGTATTGGCGTGTTGGCTCCTCCCTCCCTCATTTTCTTTACCGCTCTGCCCCCTCCAGCGACCACCTGCCCCAATTTATTTCAACGAAATGCTGCGGTTAAGCAATGGCAAATGTTTTCGTGGACAGAGGCGCGATGGAAAGCAATTGTTGGTGGAGGAGGAGGGCACGTTGCCGCGAGGGATGTCCCCTTTTTCGGGAGGGAGTGGGGGGCGGCGACGGTGGAATGAATGGGGGGGGGTGGGGGGTCACGACCAATTAGCAGGTGGTTTTTGCAACAGCTGATCATGACGCTAAACAAACAAAACAAACATGACACTTCACATTCGTGTTAATACATACATAATGACATTTTCCCGCACGCGCGAACACTTTCCTTTTTGTTGTGTTTGGAACACCGACCGACAAAATGCCCCCCAGGGGATGCGAAAACTCAACCACTTTTCCATTGTTTTAGCAAAATACAGATAAATTACATTATTGTTGCCTTTAGGCAAAATCAATTATAAATCGCAAAAATGGAAACGAAAATTAGCAACAACACCAGCAACAACAACGAGAAATTGGAGAAGTACATGGAGGAAGTGAAGGAGAACATGGCAAAGGACAAGGGAAAGGAGGAAATGGAGGACTCCGACTTTTGTGAGGTTGGTTTTGTGAGTGAATGCGCGTATCTATTATTTCCTTAAATAGCAACGCCCTCATAAAATTGGCACCATCGGGGTCATGGGACTGACTGATCAATGATGGTTTAGTGGGGGGTGATCAGTGCTGATCTAAGGAAATTTCTAATTTTATACCCAATGGTAAGTTTCATGTTTCCATGAAACTCATATCTCATGGGACTGACTGATCAATGATAGTTTAGTGGTTGGTGATCAGTGCTGATCTAAGGAAATTTCTAATTTTATACCCATGGCAAGATTCATGTTTCCATGAAACCCAATCACCCCGCCAGCAGCAGGGGGACGTAAGGTCAATTTTGGGGTTGTCTGTCGCGCAATTCTGTTGCCTTTTTTGGTTCCCTCAGCCTCCACCCACGCCCCCAATCAGTCCTCCTCCTGCCCCGATCACCATGATGCAATTCCTAATCACTTTTTCTCTCTCTCTCTCTCTCTCCCTATAATTACAAAGTGCACTTTCCCCGTGCCCGACCAATTGCTTGATCAGTTTTACAAACCAAACCATAACTCGCGCAGGAATTCACCATGTGCTTGGACTCGTACATTGCCGATGTTGACTCAAATCCGGCACACACGACACTGATTTTCACGCTCAGGGAAGAGCCGGGCGCATTGGCGGAAACACTCAAAGTGTTCAAGGTGGTCGCTGCAACATTGTTGGCACTGGGTTAGCCCACCGGATAATTAGGCATCAAAACATACTGTACTTCCTTTAATAATGCAACCCTTCTTAAAATACAATCCCCCTCCCCCTGAAATACCTCTTAGAAATAGAGCGCCGTGGTAATAAATACGGTAATTGGCATAGCCCCAAAAGGATTGTGCACCCGAAGAAATAGGCATTTGGAAGTCTAACAAAATAATCGAATCCTTCAATATTTTTAATGGCATTTTTTTTGTTTCCGTCATTTAGCAACGGCATGTCAACCTTACACACATTGAATCGCGCCCGTCCAAGGTCCATGTCGGCAGCTACGAGTTCATGGTTGAGTTCGCGCAAGACTCGGACCCGGAAGCGCTGGAATCGATCATTCGAATGTTCAGACGACGTGCCGAAATGGCCGGTCTTCAGGTGCCACGTGTGCAAGACTTCAATTCGCAGATTAAACAGAACAAAGGTAGGTGTGGTTGAGTGACCGGCAAAACAAAAAAAAACCGGGCTTGGGATTTAGAAAAGTTGGCAGAGCGGGATCTCGGTGCTTGTCACAGTATCCACTTTGTCCCAGCCCCCCAACAAAAAAAAACGGGATTCCGGGAATTTCCCGGCTCTGGGATCCCGCCGCCAGTCACTAGCGCTTGGCTTGTCAAGACGGAAATTTGGTCGGAGACGTGTCGAGAGTTGCAATTTCACAGAGAGTGTCCCCTGGTTTCCGATGAAGATCAGTGACATTGATCAGTTTGCAAACCGTGTGCTCAGCTACGGTGCCGAGTTGGATTCGGACCATCCGGTACGGTTACCGTATTCTATTACAGTACCATAGCAGAAATAATACCACCCCCACACAAATTGTAGGGCTTCACCGACCCAATCTACAGGGCACGCCGAAAGTATTTCGCGGACATTGCAGCGAACTTCAGGCATGGCGAGAAAATACCACGCGTGGATTACACAGAGGAAGAGATTGGCACATGGCGAACAATTTACAATGTGGTACGTCATCTCAATGGACCTGTGCCGAACATGATCCAGCCCCGGGATATCGAACAATCCTCCGCGTATATCCCATCAGAAATTTACGGAAGGATATACGCGGCGGATATGTCCGGAATGCCTACCATATCCATGAGCAAGATAAAGCATTCATGACAACATAAAATATCAAAATCCACATTGATTGTCTTTTTTTCCTCCTTTTAGCTTGTCAATCTGTACCCAAGCCATGCGTGTCGCGAGTTCAACTACATTTTTCCATTGCTTCAACAAAATTGCGGATATGGTCCTGATCAGATCCCGCAACTTCAGGTTCCACTCTCGATAATTTCTTGTCATTAGGGTTCGTCCCCTGAGTCGGGACAGGGATGACGTCCCTGATCCCAGGACGAACCCTACAGTAATCAAGCCCGTAACCAGAAAACCGAAGGGAGGTTGGCAAATTTTCCCAAATTTTTGGTTTCGGGTGGAAGGAATTGAGAAATTAATTTTTTTCCATTTCGGCCCCTCCCCCCTGGTTACGGGCCTGCAATGTAACTTTGGTCATTTTATATAGAGTAAATTTTAAGGATGTTTCCGACTTCCTGAAAGGTATTTTTTTATGAAAAATTGGATTATGCCATCCCATTATCAATGAACAGAGTTGCGGGGTGCACAATTCACTGAACAATAATCATTTTGCAGACTGTACCGGCTTCACACTTCGTCCTGTTGCCGGCCTTCTTAGCTCTCGCGATTTTATGGCCGGGTTGGCATTCCGGGTTCGACAAAATGACAACTAAAATTTTATGCCAAATGCTGACTGGGTCCCATTTATGCCACACAGGTGTTTCATTCCACTCAATACATTCGGCATGCGTCCAAGCCCAACTACACTCCCGAACCAGACATTTGTCATGAACTGCTAGGCCACTGTCCCCTGTTTGCTGATCCCGACTTTGCCCAATTCTCGCAGGAAATTGGGCTCGCATCGCTCGGAGCGTCGGACGAAATGGTGGAAAAGTTGGCCACGGTAAATAAATGCCTTCCAGGGAAACCATGTAACTGTTGCAATTAAGCTTTACTGGTTCACCGTCGAGTTTGGCATTTGCATTCAAAATGGTGCCAAAAAGGCGTTCGGCGCGGGTCTGCTGAGTTCGTTTGGCGAGTTGGAATACGCTCTTGGAGGAGAAGTAACAAAAAAAAATGCATACACACTGTATTTCCTCTAATAGACGCCCCCCCTCCATTTGAAGTC
Source organism: Heterodera carotae (assembly GCA_024500135.1). Lineage (NCBI taxonomy): Eukaryota > Metazoa > Nematoda > Chromadorea > Rhabditida > Heteroderidae > Heterodera > Heterodera carotae. The sequence goes on along the minus strand of JAKKIK010001224.1, from coordinate 2,268 downwards.
CCCACCCTTGAAAAGTATTCTATCAGAGGAAATACGATAATTATGTGGAAAACAGTTCCGTGGTGTGGCACATGGATTAATCACCCCACCATTTCAGCCCGAATTGGCACCATTCGACCCACCACAAACGTGTCAGACCAAATATCCGATCACCAGCTATCAGCCAAAATATTTTGTGGCCGAATCGTTTGCGGATGCCAAGAACAAACTCGCGTAATGGGCATTAAATAAAAATAAAATTGAGCAATTTTCATTATTTTACTACTATGTCTTAGGACATGGACAACGACCATACCGAGACAATTCCAAGTCAGCTACAACCCGTACACGCAACGCATTGAAATGTTGGACAACGAAAGTGCAGCAAACAAACTTGTCAGGGATGTAAAAAGTGAGTTGAATGGAACTGGTGGATGCAATTTGTGTAACTGGCGAATGCCATTCAACTTTTGGGCCATCAATTTTGAATGCCATTTTGGGAGAGGGCAATGGGTAGGAGGAGGGAATGGTCAAAATTGAGGGAAAACTATTATGGTTCTGTGCTGTTTCCGGAGTCAAATGGTGGTAATCCACACTAGTGATCGGCATAAGCGATTTTCGGTAACGTATTTCGTCAATTGCCGGTATCGATCGAAATCTCCAGAACATTTCGGTATAGGTATACCAAACGATAAATACCGAGCCGGTATACCGAAAATTACCGATGCCGTGTCGAACACTAATTCACACCCATAAAAAAGGTGCCGCCAACCATCGACGATTGATCAGATGCAGGCCCGTAACCAGGGAGGGGGGAACGGGAGGAATGGGCGGAATTCCCCCCCCCCCGAAACCAAAAATTTGAAAAAATTTGTCGATTTCCCCCCCCCCCGAAAATTTTTTCTGGTTACGGGCTTGATCAGATGGCCAGACCACAAATATTTTTAAATTGATCATTTTTGTTGCTGCTTAAGGTCAAGTGTCCAAGCTTGAAGAAGCGCTGAGGAAGCTGGACAAAGTGAAGACAAAGGCCTAATTAAGGACGACCATCAGCAGCAGAGGGTTAAAAAAAGGGGCACACCAAGATAAAGAACGTTTAAGGAAAAATGTACATAACATGTAGTGAAAGAATATTATTTTTATTTAAAAAACATTTCACCAAGAAATAGTCATGTTTGGATTTTTATGAGTATGAGGAAGAGGAAGGAGGAGAGTAAAGGGACATCAGAAGCAGGGATGTGCCGAATCGTGGAATCGCAATTATCGGATTTTGGGCCATAATCGATCGGTTTAAAATCGTATCAGATTTCTGGCCATAATCGGAATCGGCGATTTGATCGGAATCGGATTTTGTCCGGCTCTGCACATCCCTGATCAGAAGGCAATAACAATTTAGGTATTAAAATAAATAAAAGGGCTCCATCCACCAGAATAAGAATAAATGTTGCGTGTTACACTTATTTTCTTACCTTTGTTCACCCGCCGCCCACCAATTTTAACAGAGCACACAAAAATTTTTCGTTTCCAAGTCAGTGAGTTCTGAAGGTCATCGTTAGGGCTCGGAAAATATGGACATAAAATCGCGAATACGGCCATAGAATATGGATCAAAAATTCCAGACTCAACCATTTGGGAATCGCGAATACGGCCATAAAATATGGACCAAAAATCCCAAAGACTCCAACCATTTGGGGAATTTGGGGTCTCGAAACCATTGGAACCATTTCTTTCCTAGGATGGGCTTCCGGGGTGATCAGTCCCTTCCTTCCCAACCATAAACCCGAGACCATAATAACATGTGTCTTTATTCCTCGGGAGACTGACCCCCAATCAACATAAAATGAACATATTAAATAGGCAATGAAATGGACGTGTTTGATTGATCAATGGGGGAAAAGATACAATTGAAAATGGTAAATGGAATAAAATGAAATAACATAATAAATCTGTGCTTCGGCAATTAACCCTCACTATGGGTCGGCTCCAGCGGCAGAGAAAAACCCCTGTACTGTCTCGCTTTCTTTTTTTCTCTATATGTTCTCTCATTTTGGCGTACTGTCTTCACCTTCTCATTGATAAAAATACCATCTCGCACTTCGATACTAAAAACTTTTAATGCATACTCAAGATCTACTTCAATCCCGGGACCGGGGCGGGAAATCCCGGTTTTTTCAGGTCCCGGTCCCGGTTTTCAAAAAAAAGTCAAGTCCCGGTCCCGGTCGTTCCGGTCCCGGCGGGACCGGGACTAACCGGGACTAAACATACACTGGTAAGAATGGGGATTTGAGT
>JAKKIK010001223.1:0-18075 GCA_024500135.1 Heterodera carotae | reverse complement strand
CGCGCGCGCAGTGAAAAATATGGTCTATCGCAAGGAAATGGGATGCTGACCCCCCCCCTCCCCCCCCTAGGGGGGGTCATCACCGAACGCAAGACCTCTTCCCTGACCCCCCCCCCCCTTGCACAGGTATGATCGACGTTCACATTACATTTTTTTGCTCGCTTCAAAATCTCAACCTTCTGTGGAAATTATTATTCAGATATTATAATTTCGATTGATCTCGTATTTCTTGTTCATTACGCCGGATCGCTTATTTATCACTTTTCTTTCAATGCCTATTTAATCCTTTTTTTTTCTTAGTACATTGCTTGTTAATGGGTTCCATTTTTGATGAGATTTTGCAAAGAGCGGAAAAGTTGCACAGTGATGTGCATTTGGGTTGCGCCAAAGAAGTACGTCTTCCCGCTTCTACGGAGGTAATTTAATACAATTACAATTTACACCATGCAAAGTTTGGATTTGACCCCCGTCACACGCCTTAATTGGAGCTACAAAAACAATTGGCTGACTGAATATAATTTCATTTTGATTTTACGACTGGTTGTTTCGGCATTTAAATTGATTAAGGTTGAAACCACTTCCTTTTCTTCGGCTTTATTGGAAGCGGGTTTGGATGATGTCTTCAGACGAAGTGAGGAGATTTGGTCAACGAAGCAGTCGCTGCGGCCGGTTTCTGTCGGGATGGGCGTCTCGTTGAAGACCAGTCAAGATCTGGTGGGTCATTTTGGTTTGTAAACCCCAACCAATTGCTCACAGAGCCGTCTTTCGTCCACTCGCCTGCCTGCGCCAAAGGCCGCTGGAAAGCCTTCGGTCGCTCCCCTTGACAGTTATGTGGACGTCACTGCTGATACTCTGGATGGGCATTTTGCGGACGCGGAAACGGACAAATTTGTGCAGCGAGCGGTCGAAAGGGCACGGATTGAAGCGGAACGAACTTTCCTCAATCAGCAAATTCTGGAAAGAAACATTCCGCCGGGGGAAAGTCCGTTCAGTTCCATGAAAAAGAGGGGCATGGGCTCGACAGAATTGGACAAAACAGCCCGTGGTGGCCTAAGACATTTTATCAATCTTCCAAACGCACCATTGTCTCATGAGCAAAACATATTCGCACAAAAGGTGAATTCTTTGATTCAATGGTTTACGACATTAATTGTCCTATCTTCCTCTGGGACTTATTTTCAATCTATCCTCGCTTTTAGATTAATGACACACTTTCAAAGGATGCCAATTCTTTGATTTTGTCTGCCATGGAGGAGTCGATAAGGAAACTGAATTCAAGGGAAGCCGAGTACATTTGGTCCAAAATTTGGTCAATTTTCCCCTCATCTTTCGGTGAGAAATGGCGTGAAAAACGAACTTCACAGAATTGGATGGCACACATTCTCAACAATGGCACCCAATTTCTACAAAATGAGTAAGTTGTTAAATGTAATATTGTAACGATTATGATCGGTCGCTGGGTGGTTAAAACGCCGTAGGACGGGGTTGAGTTTACGGGTCTGACAATGAGTCCTGGTGATAATATCGAATAGTTTCGGTAAACCGCTCAAGTAGTTCAATGCCCGGTGTTTCTCCTAGATTTGTTTCTCACATGGACGCGACAATCGAAGCTAACCTGGAAAAGGCACGTCGTGGTGGCGTGCCCGGAACTTTGTCACGGATTGCTGCCTATCTGAACGTGAAAACGCTTCCGCATGATTTATACGAGGTTCTTTGCTAAGCTGGCAACAATTTATTCTTTTGTTCCCGCTGTCAGGACGGATTACTTGACCGTCAACCGATTTGGACAACGCTTTTCTATTGTCTTCGTGTGGGCGATTTAGCCGAGACGACTCGGGCTGCCAGAGAAGCCAAAGAGTTGTCAAACAATCCTCACTGTGCATCGCTTGTCGCTATTCTAAAAAATCTGCTAAAACCGTCCGTACCTCAACTATCGTGAAATATAGACCCTAATTTTTTAGAGATTTTTTAAATGACGAGAGGCGCCTAAAATTACGCGCAGAATGGAATGCGCAGAACTGCAGAGATTTGCACAAGAAGGCCACCTACGGATTGTTTCTCGGCTTCGACTGTCCAGAAGTGAATGGGACCATCGAGGATTGGCTGTGGGCCAAAATGTTCAACTGCACAGTTGCCGCTGATCCGACGCGGTCACTTCGCCAGCTCCAAACTATGCTCTGCACCCAACATGGTAATGTACTTATTGTTGCTTTCAGACATCTTGATACACCTTTAGGCGAAAGATATTTTGTGGGCGAAGGGGGCAGCCATTTGCTTTACTTCTCCGTCCTTTTGCTCACTGGCCAAATTGAAAGGGCTGTTCATGTGCTGTTCAAATCTGAGTACAGCGTCCATGCCGTTCATATAGCTGTTTTGGCTTATCAGCTGCGCTTGCTGATGACCACACCAAAGGTTTCAGATGAGCTGTGTAAGTGCGTGACTGAATCCATTGTGACTTTGTCCACGCTGTTTTATTTTTTATTTTTAGTGACCATCGATGCGCATGAGCCGAGTATTTGTAGACTGAATTTGTCTCGTCTTTTGCTCCTTTATGTCAAAGATTTCGAGTTGAGCAACATCGAATACGCTATCAACTACTGTTTCTTCACGCGAGATTTCAAATTGGATACGCCTTCTGCTGAGAGAACGAGCACTCAACAGGAAGGTGATTTGTTTGTTGTGCTTCATTCGATCTGCCGCATAATGTCATCCATCTTTTTTGTCAAGAAAGTCGAAGTGTTTTTGTGGCAGCTGTTAGTCGAATTGTTTACATGTCCGGTCAGGTCGAGGCCATTTTGGGTCGGCTGGATTCTCGAGGGGAACGAATTTCCGGTCTCATTGACAAATTCGGTCTCGCAATGGACATCTATGAACTCATTGCCAGCATCGCCTTTGACATAAATGTACAAGGAGACTCTTTGGTTGCGTGCCATCTTTATGCATTGGCTAAGGTCATTTTTCAAAGATTGGCATTTTTTGTTGCTTTTTTGAGGGGGTAGCCTGCATACATGTCCAGGGGGTGTGCCAGGGCCCAGCCCATACGACGTACGATTGGCGCAGGGGGGGGGGATGGTCGGGACCAAAAAAAAAAATTTACGATCGGCTATTTTTGTACTAAACCGACGACCCTTTTCCGTCAAGGGTTTCGGCGGTGCCGATAGGCAGGAAAATGGGGCCTAAATAAAGAAATGGCGGTGCCGATAGGCGCCGCCGAGAAAAATTTTGAAAAATATAGTCAATTTTCTTAAGGAAAATGAGGCTAAATTCGAGGAAATTTAGGCAAAAAAGACCAATAATAATCAGTAACATGGAAACGATTTGAACCTGAGATAAAAGTTATGTTGTCGGTCGCATAGACCACTAGGACAAATTGCCAATGTAAAATTTTTTGATTGTTTAATGGAATTTGGTAAAGAGATACCAAAGTTTTCACCACCCAACCCACCCCGATACCTCGCTCGCCCCCCCCCCCCGACGAACGAGGGGGGGGGGGGGGGTCCAGTGAACACTCCTTGGACATGATGGTAGCCTGGCTTAATTTTATCTCCATTAATCGTGTTCAATGTTTGATATATGTTTTTTCTCGCCTTAAGCGTGAAATGAATGCCATTCAATTAGCAAATTGCCTACTTTCCATGTGCGTGTCCAATCCGAAGGCTGACAAAACAAAGGCTACCGTTGAATGTGCCGCTTGGTTGGTCCAACGATACGATCGACAAAATATGGAGGAAGAGAATGCGTCTTTCTCCACTTTGCTATGCCTCTTAAAATTGCATACGTTTTTTTTGTTGACTGCGGACGAAAAATACGGGGAAGCGATAGAAGTGATAAATGCTGAAAAAATTTTGCCGATGGATCCAGACGAAGTGCAGGCGAGTGTTAGCCGATTTCACGAGTCCGTACAAGTTGAGGTGAGAGGAATTTGGACATCCGGAGTGGCGATGCACCAGAAAAGGCCCCACAGCAAAAACACGAGGAGGAGGGCGATTTGAAATTGGGTTACTATGTCGCACAATTAAAAAACCCCTAAATTGCCAAAATTCAAATAAAAATTTCAGTCATTTTCTCCTCAAGGTTCATTATCTCTTTGGATTTTACACATCATTACAATTCCATTTTTAATCCTTGGATAGATTTTTATGAGTATTTTTGTGTTTGTTTTGGTGTTAGGGTCTTTCATTTCCAACTATAGGACTTCTCGTGGTAATTTATCTACCATTTTAGTACTCTTGGTAGAGGAAGGCAATATCGGTCTTCACATACAGAAGAATAAGTGAAATATGTGCTTGAATAATTCAAATACTTTCTGCAGATTCGTCCTTTGTTGCCGGACATTTGCGTTCATTCGATGCGTTCTGTCGTCGCGCTGCACAACGCCACTCCGCCTACTTCTCCGACTATTCAGCAACTCAAACAGTTCGCCAGGGCTTTGATACTGTACTCTGCGATGATTCCTTATCGCTTTTCTGTCTCAACCAACTCTCTTCTGCTACAATTGCAATCCAAAATTGTTTAGAACTGTCTGAATTGTTCCTTTCTCAGTTTTTTTTTATCATGTTCGGTTTTGTATTTTTTGAAATATTTAAATTTGTTTAAAAATGTTGTGTGCTGAGGTACAATTGATTCAGCTGTTCGATTTGATTGCCTTTGTACATTTTTTGGTTTTTTTAGTGACGTTCTAATTGTAACTTTAGTTTAACGTCCGGAATTAAAAAATGTCAAAGAAAAACAACAGTCGACAAAGCAATTTGTTTTCTTTTTTTCAAAAAAAGCCAAAGGATGAAACTATTGAGTCGAAGAATGAAAACGAACTTCAACAGGTGAGACCCCATCACCAGAATCTGCCCCTATGAGCCCGTAGTAAAAGACAGAATGGGGGGATCACCCGATTTTGCTGCCTGAGTGAAATTTCCCGGGAACACCCTTATAATGGGACAGGCAAGCTGTTTCGCTTTTGAAATTTTACAAGAGACTTACATCCAAAGAGAAGCAAGAATAAAGTCTTTTAGACACAATATTTTTTTGAATCCCTGTTTTAATATAAAAATTTATTTTCCAAGAGGTAGTCGTTTTTGCCGCCTGGGAAAATATCGGTTATAGGTCCCAGACTCCGATCACCTAAAACTATTTTTATATGTTTTCTTAGGTGTTAAAAACGATAGAATAATTAAAAAAATTTGTCGCTCTGCCTTTAAACCGGTTGTTGAACGGGTTTAAATTCGTGAAGAATGGGTAAAAAAGGACCAAAAACCAGCCCAAACACATTCAACCCTGGCAAATTTGATATCAAGGCAAAACCAATCCGTGGGCAGTTCTGACCAGTGCCGGTTTCGAATATGCCTTTGAAGTGTGGGCTCTTATGCAGTTTAACCCCCATTTTTTTGACATTACAAAATAAAATAAATGCTAACTAATAGGTTCGGACTTATTGTTAGTGTTAAAAATTGGACGAAATGGGTGCCGGTTTCGTAATCACTGATCAGCGACTCCTAGAACCTTTACGAAAAATTTAGAATGCTAATTGTGAGCGCGAGAACTGTTATACCCCTCAACGAAAGCAAACAGAATTGGCTCAAAATTCCGACGTCATCTGTCAGCCTAAGACACCGCTGAATTGTCAGCAACAACGTCAGCCAGTATCAGAACCATGGACTGATGACACTGCCTCAACAAATGCTATATTTGTTGGATCGGAAAATGCTGACGACGAAGAATGTGGTGTCGGCTTTCTGAGCTGTGCCTCTTTGGCCACTCCATCTTCCGCAGAATGTGCTCCGTTACCAAAGCGGCGACGTGTAATTTTGTCTTCTGACGACGAAGAAATTGAAAACATTGCCAAAGCAGAAGATAGAAATGCAGCGCAAAGTGTTTGCCAAAAGCAGTCGACGAAGAGAAAGAGAAGAGACACTTCGACGGAAGAAAGAACGCCGTCCCATTCCCCCGTTTGTGCCCCAAAACATAACGTAGACAAACGCACACCGTCAACAAAATGCGCACAATCCTTCATCGACTCATTCGTACGGACTATTCTTATGCTTATTTTAATTGTTTTTTTTTTTCACAGAGTGTCAATTCGCCTAGTGATTTTGGAAAATCTCCCTCTTTTTCGGATCGTCAAGCATTGCAAAAGGATTCTAAAAATCGTGATAAAGGCGAGAAAGTGCCATTTGCCGAAGTTGCAATAGATACCGATACAGCCGAACGCTTTCCACATTTGGACTACGATTTTCTTCGGTTTGACAAAATCAAAGATGCCAAAGGACGAATGCCGAACCATGCGGAATACGACGGGCGCACTTTGCTTGTACCGGAACATTTTCTGAAGAGCCAAACACCGGGCAATTAATTGTCCAGGGTTGTTTTTATAATAATGGACGAGAAAGTTTAAGGTCACCGGCAATGGTGGAAGCTCAAATCGGAACATTTTGACGTGATTATTTTCTTCAAAGGTCTCTTTCCAAAAAATACTAAAAAAATTCCAATTTTGTTTAGTGGGAAAATTCTATGAATTGTATCACATGGATGCGGTAGAATTCTAAAATGTTTTATGTTTGAATAGAAATTTCTCAGGTGATTGCTGTTGAGAACCTCGGTTTGGCTTTTATGCGGGTTTGCCATTTTATTTTACATTTTTCTGTTTTATATTCTTCTTTCAGGGCAAGTATGCCCACTGCGGATTTCCCGAGGTGATAAGAGGCATCGTTACGATAATCAATTGTCATTTTGGATCGGTTACGGCAAATTTGCCGATCAGTTGATCAACCGCGGGTTCAAAGTGGCGCGTGTGGAACAAACGGAGACACCGCAGCAATTGGCCGACCGACAGAACAAACTGCCGACTATTCAGGACAGAGAGAAGGTCGTGCGCAGGGAAATTTGTCGTGTGACCACTCGCGGCACCAAAACGTACGGAGTGCAAGACGGAACGGATGCCCGCGAGTTGGACGGGGCTTCCGACCCCAACCCGAGCTATTTGATGGCACTAGCGGAGAAGGCACGTGAGCTTGTTGTTTATTACATTACGCCGTTTGAATAAAATAATGCTTCCAGATCTGTCCCTCCGGCGGTGGTTTTCGTTACGGCGTTTGCTTCGTCGACTGCTCAGTTGGAGCGTTCAAACTTGCCGAATTCGTCGATGATGCTAACCAGAGTAATTTGCGGACATTGATGGCACATAATTACCCCGCGCAGGTCGCATTATCCGAATATTTTTTGTAGAGTCAATAATTGCTCGTTTGTCTTAGTTGCTCTATGAAAAAGGTGCTCTCTGTTCCTCTTCAATGGCTTTGCTTAACACAATGTGCTCTGCCGTTCCAAAAGAAGCTTTGTTGCCCAAACGTCAATTTTTGAGTGCCGAAACAACTTTAACAACAGTCAGTGAGTGGCGTCGTGTTGACGGGCACGGTTCAAAGCAAGCCCGTATCCAGTTAAAAATTTTGGGGGGGGGGGAAATCGGAAAATTTTTTCAAATTTTTGTTTTTGGGGGGGGGGGGGGAATTTTGAAAAAATTTTCTTTTTGCTGGGGAAATTTCCCCCCCCCCCTGGATACGGGCCTGGTTCAAAGTCAGTCAGTCAATGATTGTTTTGGCACCCGTAGTCGATAACAACGCCACGCACAAGCAGCTGTGGCAACTAAGTAAATATTTACCTTTTTTAAGCTTTGCAATGACAATTACTTTGGTGCCCATTTGAATGAATGGCCGCCGGCTGTTCTCCAAATGGTGGCATCGTCCGACGCGGCAATGCCCGCCCCCTCAGAATGCCATGGACTTTGCTTGTCCTCCTTGGGTGCCGTCCTCTGGTATGGTCTTCCTTGCATAATTTTATTTTGCCGTTTCATTGCTCCAAGAGATTCTGCATTTCCTAGCATTCGCTTAATGCCATAGCTTAAATTTTAAGGTATTTGAAACATTGTCTGGTGGACGTGGACATTGTCAGCATGCGACGCTTCTCTGAATACATTCCGCCCTCAATTGACAGTAAAGAGAAAGGAAATGAGGCGGGAAATGACAAATTGGAAGTGACGGCCTCTTTTTGGGAAAGAAAACACATGTGCGTTCTCTCTTTCTCGCCATTTGTCCCTCATTTATCCTATCCAATTTTTGTTCCGGAAAGTATCAGTTCTTTTCAGGGTTTTGGACGGCATTTCTCTCACCAATTTGCACATTTTCCCCGCTCTTTGCGCTTCCGGCAATTCTGCTGTTCCATCGTCTATTGCCACGAGTTCTCGTCTGAACAGTGCAAGTTTCTCTCTATATAACACTGTCAACCGATGCCAAACTCCGTTTGGGAAGCGCTTACTGCGCCAATGGGTCAGTGCGCCAATTTGCGAGATGGAATCGCTTTTGGCTAGGCAAAAGTCAATCGAATGGCTAATGTCAGACGAATTGCGCCCAAATTTTACTAAAATGGTCGACCTGTTGAGGAAAATACCGGACTTGGATCGTCTTTTCCAAAGGTGTTAAGTAACTGTCAGATGCATCCATTGGTTGATCGCTTTCAGAATTCATACAATTGGCCTCAAATACCGATCGGACACCGTCAATGGACACCCCGATTCGCGGGCCAATTTCTTCGAAGCTGACAAATATAACAAACGCAAAATCAGAGATTTGCTCATTGTGCTCGATGGGCTGGAGGATGTTCAGAAACTAATGCGCCTTTTCAAAGAAACAAAGCGAAACAATTCGAAGTTGGTTAAATTCAAATAATTTCTTCATTTTATTTTTCGATTTTCTCAGGGCTCCATCCCTTCTGATTGAATGTCTGAGCACTCATTACGATGAAATAATCGAGGATTTGGCCTTTTTTAAGGTTAGCATCATTATTGTAATTCTCCTTCCTCTCAGTGTATTACATCAGTCTATTTTGCCTTTGTCTTCTTTCATTAGAGCGCCTTCGATCGTGAAAATGCCCTTAACCGTGGCGTTATTTTGCCTCGGCGGGGCGTTGACATGGAATATGACGGCATATGCAGAGAAATTGAGCAGTGCAAGGAAAATTTAGAGGCATATTTGGGCTGGGCAAGCAAAAAACTAAAATGTATGCCGAAATTTGTGGGCACCGGACGAAATTCATATCAAATGGAAATTCCTGATTCGGCATGCCATAACTTGACGGACGATTTTCAACTTACATCGCAACGCAAAGTGAAAATGGGGCGCAACTAATCTAATTTGAAATACTTGAATATTTTTAAGGGTTATAAGAGATACACGACAAATAATCTCCAAAAATTGGTGGACAAATTGAACGATGCTGAGACGAACTGCGCCGCAATCGGTTCGGAAGTGACCCGCCGAGTTTTTGCTGATTTAGACGCAAGGTTAGTTGGCAATGTTGCGGGCTTGATTTGGAGGAGCACTTAAGCTTTCTGCCATCGCATTGTCTGAGAATTCAAAATGTACTCTTATCCCTTATCAAATTCTGACTATCGGCAATTATGATTTATTGTTTGCCTCACCATTAAGAAAGGACAAATGGGCTTCTATTGTCCATCAAATTGCCACTTTTGACTGTCTGCTGGCACTTTCCCTATACGCGCAGTCCTCGCCCCATAAAATGTGTTTTCCGCAATTTGTGTTCGAATTTGACACGGTTTTGTTCAAATTCGTTTGATGCTGCTGCTCATTGTTTGCCTTTAAGCCTTTCATTGACATTCAGCGTGGGTTTCATCCGTCGTTAGCCGATCTAAAATTGCCATCGGCTGGAAGTTTTAATTACATTCCGAACAGCTGTGTGCTGGGCTGTGCTCCAAACTCGGCCCATGCGATGTTGCTGACAGGGCCAAACATGGGCGGTAAAAGCACTTTTATGCGTCAGGTGGCTTCTCTGGTGGCTCTTGCACACATTGTAAGCTTATTTTATGACTAAATGCCAATTAATTGGAGGCCGTTTGACGGTAATATATTTTCACGTGTCACTTCTTTCGCCCCCCCCCCCACACCCGCTCCCCGTATCGTTTCCCCCCGAGTGTTAAGAGAAAACCAGTTCGAAGTCGAAACATTCTAAATGTCGAACAAAACCAAAAAACCGAACAATCGGGGTAGAGTAACAAAAATGCCAGAATGTCGAAAAAACGTAACTTTCTCGAAGCGCCTCGTTTAGCTTAAGGTTTGTTTAAGGAAAAGCTTAGCGATTGAATACGCTTCAGAAAACTAGGGTCATAAAAACCCCAAAAATTGAACATCTCTCTATTCCATTCAAAATTCGACCAAATTTTGGTTCTATTCGGCTCGGCGTTTGATTGTTTTGACATTCTAAACCGTTCGAACTTCGGCGGGGGGAAACGAGCTGTTCCGATTTTCGTCTTCAGGGCTCAATGGTGCCAGCTGAATCGATGCGTCTTACGCCCGTCGATCGGGTTTTTTGTCGGATTGGGGCCAGTGACAGATTGTCTGCAGGTCAGTGGCCTGCTGAATGGAACTCACAATTAGTATGTTTGTTCTTTACCCAAATGTTCTTTCGCTTAGGCCAGTCGACGTTTTTCGTAGAATTGTCCGAGACGAACACAATTCTCTTGCAAGCCACGCGACATTCGTTGGTGCTCATTGATGAGCTCGGTCGTGGGACGAGGTTGACGACTATTAGACATCCCAAAATTTCCTCTGGTCCGACACTGAGACTAAAAAAAAAACAAACAAAAAAGTCTCGGTTTGAGACCCGGAGTCAGAGCAGCACTAACCAGTACCAGCGTCATTTAGTACACATGACGGGACGGCCATTGCCTGCGCAGTTCTCAAACACATCGTCCGGAACATTGGCTGTCGAATGCTCTTTTCCACTCATTACCATTCATTATGCAATTTTGTGGCCAACGACCCTGGAGTTACACTAGCACATATGGTTGGTTGATTCGAGATTCGTAGCACATTTCTTATTTCTCTTAGGCGTGCATGGTCGAGAATGCCAATTTGGACGACCCAACCATGGAATCCATCACTTTTCTGTACACACTTGCCGATGGAATGTGCGACAAGTCATACGGATTTTACACAGCTAAAATGGCCGGGCTAAATGCCGAAGTCGCCAAAACTCGAAGAATAAATAAAAGTTATGCATTTAAGATTATACGATGTGCCTCCCAAGCAGCCAATTTGTTGAGTTGCAATGGCAAAATGGAAGAGGAAAGGGCCTAAGAAACGAATGCAAACGGTCAATTTTTATTTTTTTGGCGTTTTTCCATTGTTTTTTGCATTTTTGGTATACAAATATTTATTATTTCATTTTTAAAAGAAAATTAGATTCTGCACCGAGCGAGACCTAAAAAAATCCGAATAAAGTTTCGAATCGAAAACTGAACCGGGATCATAGTGCTTTTTTTCTGTGAACATAAAACCCGACCCACTACTCACTTTCGTCAAGTTTTAAACAGTGAATTCCTCGCAAACTAATTTTTCGTTAAATCGGTGGCTGCTTTCGTTGTATTGCCACTATTAATTGCGCTGGCAGGGAAAGATGGGGCACGGATTTCTTTTTCCCGGCGATGTCCCCCTTTCTCAAATACCTTTCGCACTTCTGTACGTAGTAAATCCTCCTCCCATAACTATTGATCCAAAAAATGCAAGTCGCGGGGATTCTACTGCTGCTGATGATGTTTCTCTGCCCACTTTCCCCCGTCGAATGTTCTTCGCCCCGCGACTTTCTACTGACGCTGACCTCCAAGTCTCCAACACAGGCTCTTCTTACTCTCTTATATAGGGGAGAAATACCTCCTTATGCTCCCTTCTCCCCTCTCCCCATTTGCCCCCCTCCCTATGCTCCCCTCTCCCCCCTCCCTCCCTCCCCCCCCCCATTTGTCCCCTCCCCTACCTCCCCTCCCCCCTTTTCCCACTTCTCTCCCCGAACCATCAAACGACGCTGGTCTCTAAAATGACTGATTGAAGGCGGCAAGGGGAGGAGCGAAAGAACACGACGCTCTGCAAAGCATCCATTAAAGGCTTTCTACAAATTAGTATTTTTCCTCAACCTTTTCTAACCGTCCCTTTTTTCCAAATTTCCATTCATAATTCAGTAGTTGTTTTTGATAGCTTCTCTTTATTTAAGCATTTTTTTTGTTTATTTTAATTGAGCGATAGACGAGACGAGTGAATGCAATGAGTTGTGATTGGTGTCGGAATAAACATTCATTCCCCCATTTGTCCATCCTCCCTTCCGCGTCACGTCATCATTGCCACCATCATTTTACACATAGCAAAAACTAGCTAATAAGCAAAAGAGAGGTCCTTCTCTCTCCCCCCATTCCTCTCTTCTCTCTCCCCCCGTCTCCGTGTCCACATTTGTATATTTGCGTGGCCCCTTCCGTTTAATCGCTTCGCTCTTCCTCGGTGAGTGTCTTCTATGAACAGCATTTTACCCACCCGTCTTCGCAATAAGGGCAAAAAAACGACGGGTAAGAGGAAGGGCAAGCAGAGGATGAAGAGGAGGAGGGGCCAGCAGAGGATGAAGAGGAGGAGGGGCCAGCAGAGGATGAAGAGGAGGAGGGGCCAGCAGAGGATGAAGAGGAGGAGGGGCCAGCAGAGAATGAAGAGGAGGAGGGGCCAGCAGAGGATGAAGAGGAGGAGGGGCCAGCAGAGGATGAAGAGGAGGAGGGGCCAGCAGAGGATGAAGAGGAGGGTCTTTCCTTTATTCCGCGCAAAATGATCTCCATCCCTTTTTGTTTGGAGGGGAGGGAGACTTGCTAAGATGATTGACTCAATCTGTGTGCTCTCCTCCTACTCACTCTCCGTTCCTTAAAACCACCTCTTGATTGACTCTAATCGAGTGGACGACGATGATGAACTCCTTGAGGGCGATGGGGGAGCTGTTGAGCGAGTAGACTTTATTTTTGCCCCCCCCCCCCTCCCCCTCCTCGCCGCCTCTCAATTAAGCCCATAACTTGTCCAACCATTCGGTCATTTTGCCTCGCATTTCCTTTAAGTCGTATAACTCAACTCGCATTTTGATGACAATAAACTATTTGCTTATATAATATTTAATTTTTTGTTGAAAAAAGAATAACATTTTCAATATTCTTTTTTGAAATGATTTCTTTTTGTCCCTTTCTCTTCGCCTCTTTTGTTCCCTACTAAAAAGCCCTTCTCCTCGTCGCTGTTGCTGCTATGTTTCTCGTCATCAAACGACGACGAACCGAACTAATTTTCAGCTCCATTTCGCCACTTTTCATTGGTGCGTCGTTTATTGTTAAAGCCTTGGCACTGTGCCAAAAGTCAATAATTAATCATTTCTCGATCGTCCCCTCTTTTTCAGTGCATTTTCACGTTTTGGTCCTTGCCAGGATATCGGGTCGCGACACTTCCCCTTCCCTTCCATCCGCGCCATCTTCCGTCGATTCACTTGGCGCGCCCATTGCCTTCCCAATATTCCGACCGCCGATGGTTTCCGTTCATAGACAAAAGTCCGCTGTCGAGCAAGAAGTCAGAGTTTGAGTTTAATTTGGATCAAAAATTATGAACACATTAAAGACACCCCCGCGGCATTTGCCCTCGCCGTCGTTGCCCAATCAATCCGCGGTCGAACAAATTTCAGTCCCTTTTGATGGAGTGTCGTCCTCTTCCGTCGTGGAAGAAGACGACAATTTGGCCCTTCAACAGCAGCAGCAGGAAGAGGAGGAGGAAGAGTTGGCATTCAGCCCAGTGCAATTTTTCAATGCCAATAAGCTGATCAATGCTAATAATCACTCCACACCAGCAGCTTCATTCCATCGTCTGGAAGCTTTTGACGCCCACCGGCGAAAGGGAAATGAAAAAGGGTCCCTTTTTTCAAAAGAAGAAACAAAACCAAATCGGAAAGTATTTTTTAGCACTGATCAGACGACAACGACTTCAACTAATTTGTTCTCAACTCATCCAACCAATGGCGGCAAAAGTCATTTGAATTCAAAATCAGCAGCCCTTTCCACCCCAACGACTCTGATTAATGTTCTCCACAACATCAACGATGCGCGCACTTCGAGCACCCCACAATTCCCTGTTTTCACCGGGATGGGCATGGAGATTATTGGTTGGTTGGATGGGCATGGAGATTATTGGTTGGTTGGATGGCATGGATTGATGGAGGGGGGGGGGGATGGGCATGGAGATTATTGGTCGGTGGGATGGGAAAGGGCACTACGTTACCCCCCCCCCCCCCCGCCAATCATTTTTCCCAAACCGACTACCGGTTCGAAGCTCGAACGGCTTCGAACAACTACAAAAACTCAAACAGTACTAAGAACGTTCGAAAGCCTAAACGAATAAATAAGAGTCCATTTTAGAAAGCAAAGAAAGCGATGGGGAAAGGAGTTCAACGAGTGCAGCAGAAACAGCAGAGAATATTGCTGCTGAGGAGGACCATTGGCATTCGCTTCAACGGAAAATGCATTACAATTGGACCAACAACTCCAAAGCGAACAGCAGCAGCAACAGCAACCACAATTTGCTGAATTTCGTCGTCCATTCAAACAAAGTGACCGGACAGAGCACACATAGCAGCAGCACCACGGGGACAATTTTAAACGAAGAAAATGCATCGACGACGAGAGGAAGCAGCACTTTTAAGTCACCCATTCTGATTGATCCGCTTACGCAGTCGACAATTGGAACCAATTTGTTAGGACATTCTCTACAAATGAATGCGGTTGAAAATTCGACGAAGTCAATTCCCCCAGCGACGGGTGGGAAAATGGGTAATTTTAAAGGCAAGCGATTTTTTATAGATGAAGTGACGGAAGATTTGCTTGCCATTTTTTCCTCTACCAGTGGACTTTTTGGCCAAACTGAACATTTGTCGAGAAAAGCGTCCTCAAAAGGAAATGGAATTGTCGGTGAACACGACAACACATTTGGACACCAAATAGGCCAATCATTGAACACAAAATTAACGACGATTGGCATCAATGAAGAAATAATTCCGAGACCAACCACCGAAAAGACACGGGGAGATGCACATTTGGCCACACAAATGGCACATTCGGTTGGACCTTGTTCAAGTAAAATAGTAAATGTTCAGAGTTCGACACAGAAAGCAACGGAAATGCCGTCGAAGAGTCCAAGCAGTACAACGACGGCGACGACGACAATGCGAATAATGGCCACCACAGTGAAGGAAAATGAACCGACACAACTCGTGGCAACCAAAACAGCAACAATGGCAGCTGTTGAACCACCGAAATCCAGCAGCACAATGCCCAAAACGACGGCGCCAACAGAACATTTTTCGGATGGTGGACACATTCGTACGGAAATGGCAGATGTTCGGATACCGACCTCCACAAGCACATCGAATAGCAACGATTTGCTGAGGGAGAATCACATTGATGAGGAGATTAGAGAATTGACGACGACGACGCCGAAGAGGAGAATGAGCACGCCGTCGAGTTGGAGCAGTATCCGAAACAAAATCGGAGGGCAAAATGAGGCACAGCTGCAGCAGCAGGTGGGATGGAAACAATTGAATCAAAGAATCCCTTTTCATTACAGAAGGAGAATGCACTTGAAGCAAGCAGATCAACAGAACGTTCCTCAGATGGAAGTGCCAACTTTCGATTGTTTATAATCGCCGGAATAATTGCGGGTGCGTCCTTGGCGAATAAATAAGTCAAAGCATGGCCACAAAATAAAAAAAAATGCGAAATAATCCCTAATTAGAAGTGATAATTAACAGTTTTGATATGAAAAGAAGATTTGTATTATTCCCTGTTGCAGTTCTTTTTGTTGGGGTTGGAATTGGAAGTATTTGCACGGGACGATACGTTCGAAAGAGTCGTCAGCTTCATGGCAAATACCGGGTCAGTTTGTTTTTGACAGCCAATAAAAGCGCAAACAAATTTAGCCCGCTGCATACGAATTGCAAACCACGCGACCGGCGCCATTGTCCGGCTCATCGACGGCATTTGCGCCTTGCAAACGGACGACGGACTGCAATGATCAACAACATTTGGAGTTTGGCCATGTGCATCAAATTGCCCCAACTCATCATTATTCCCAACAGCTCACATTGAATGCAAATGGTGGCAGGGAAGAAAGACTCATTTAAGCCGCAAAGCAAAACAATTAATTAATTAATTAATTATATGCATGCTTAACCAACCTCAATCACTTTGAATTTTAATGAATTCAACTGATGTTAGTGCATTTTATGGATTGTGTACAGTTACATTAATTCCAATCAGATTTCTTTAATTTTTGTTTTCCATTATTTATGTACGAGTATTTGAAGATAAACTATGAACTAATTGGAACTTTTTGAATTTCCGACTTTAAGCTAAACAAATGCAACACTTTTAGGGCTAAGAGATATTTTATCTGGCGGCACTGTTTATTCATTCATAAAAAATGGACAAAAAACCATGAACCTTGGTCAATTGACCACGAACTGCCTTCTTATGAAACCTGGTCATTTGACCATCATCTTTTTTTAAATAAAATTTATTTAAAAAAATTAGCTTTAAAAGGGTTAATAAATAACCCAAATTATTTTATGCATTATCAATAATTTTCCCAAATTTTAAATTAGCAATTTCTCCCTAATTAGCGACTTTACAGCATATTTTGATAGCTACAAAAATGAGGATAAAAGTGCAAATAAAAGCCAATAATTGGAAGATAATGGCTTAGATTAAAGCATAATAGGGCTGGATCTTTTTGTTTTAATAAATTTCGGCAGCTTTTCAAAAAATGCACTAAAATCAATTTTCTTAGAATTCCACAATTTTTAACAAAATTCATGATAATTTTGCCCAAATAAAAGCTAAGATATAATTTGCAAATACATATGTGCTTGAAATTGAAAAAAATGATGCATTTTTGAAATTTTAGTGATTCAAAACAATAGAGACTCTAGTGCACGTTGTGAATCCAGAATCCAATCGACTTTTATGAGTCAAAACGGTTTTTATAGACCACAATTACGTTATACATATATTTACAAAAAATCTAGACTTTTCGTAAATTTAATTATAATTTTGTTGCGGTTACTGAAGCTTAGCGTTTGCTTACTAAAAGCTTCAAAAAACGAAGAACCTAATAATAATACCAAGTTATTGGCTGACTATCAAAAAATTAGTGGCATGGATTTCGTCTATAAAAACCAGAGATCGGAAAACCGGATCAACCAATTATTGATTTGTCGGTATTGAAATTTACTGATATTTTTTCGAATTCATCAACCAATTTTTTGTCGGTATTAAACCAATTTACTGATCAATTTATCGTCCAATTAATTGGTTTTTTCGATCAAAATTGTTTCGTCAGTGATTGGACTCGTAAAGTGCACTAAAGTCACAAAACCCAGTCCTAACCATTACCAAATTTTTTCAAGCATTGATCTGTTATTGATTTCACTATCATAATTTCTAGTCTTATTTATTCACTGATTTTCGTAAAAAAAAATTTGAAATTAATTCAAAAATTTCAATTTTATTTAAACAGAGAAATCGATTTTAAATTTTAGTTGAACAGAGAAATCGATTTTTAAGGTTCACCTTAAAAAAAATCGAATTTAGAGGTGCACTTTCAATAAATCATGAGTTTTGAGCATGTTTTTTCAGGAACCATTAAAAAATAGTAAAATTAATTTTCCGTTAACAAAATTTATATGGCAAGAAAGAGCACACTTTATTCTATCAGAAAATATTTGACTTGGGTTTTTAAATGCTCTTGACACAATTTTACAAGCGTTTAAAGATGGTGGTCACTTTTCCTACCCTGCCCTAGTTTTTGACCATGATCTCAGGGTCAAATGACCGGCAACCACCATCTTATGAACCGGGTCATAGTTGGTAGTCATATGGTGGTCATGGTCATATGACCATGACCTCCCTCTTATGGAACGGGCCCGAGTCGTGGTCCTATGACCACCAAATGACCCGGTCATAAGATGGTGGTAGCCGGTAGTTTGACCCTGAGATCATGGTCAAAATTAATGTAACTTCGTTCAACATTTATGTTTATTTTCAAACTGACTAGGCAAATTTCTCGTACGTTAAATGAATCCTAATTTGTAGGGCTGGCAAAAATATGCACATAAAATCGCAAAATATGCGCATAAAATATGCACCAAAAATGTCGAAATATGCACATAAAAAATGAAAAATAT